>PITA01017871.1:0-27412 GCA_004023965.1 Spilogale gracilis
TGAGAGCGACAGGTTTTTTGGATGAAAAGGAACAAGATTGGGTACCAGTAGGCCAGGGTTTCTATTTCTGGCTTTGCCACTGGGTTGCCGTGTGATCCCGGGCAGTTGGGCTCCAGCTGGTTCACTTCTAAAGCACAGGGTTAGACTAGATGGTGCTCAGAGTCCCTTGTAGCTCTAACATTCTAGGACTCCACCCAGCTGACCCACTCAAATCTCAAGAGACTTAGCACCTTGGGCTTCCCTCAGTGACTGCCATCACCACAGCAATGTGAATGGGGACAGCGTAAGAGGTCAGGCTGAGTCTACAGATGAGTCTTTCTCCAGTGCCTCCTGATAAACACCAGATAGGGAAGTCCTGGGTATAGGACTTACTCTTCTTCTACTTCTCTTATCTCCATATATTTTTCCTAAATGAAATATTTTTATTATTACTATTAGTACTGAATTATTAAAGTACATATGTATGCTGTGAAAAGAAATCCAACTAGAGACATAATCCCAATGAAATTTCCCTATAACCAGATTCACCCATGGTGTATATGTTTCCAGATTTTTTAGAACACACACACATAAATATGAAATACATGTGTTTTGATCAGTGGAATTTTAATTCTTGCTTTGATTTTCTGATTCATGGATTGCTCACATGCTGAGCACCAGGAGTGTCATAGCATAAGAGAAGGGAACAGCCTTTTCTGAGGGAAGGCAGAGAGAGGAGCTGTTCCCAGCTGTGAGCTTGGTCCTGTCTTCTGGCACCAGGAGTCTCCACTCTCTCTTAGTGCAGGTTGTTGGTAAATTTCAACCTGAAAGAACTTTAGACCTTGTGATGATTAATGTTATGTGTTAACTTGACTGAGCTGAGGGACACTCAGATAACCGAATAAGCATTATTTCTGGGTATGTCTGTGAAGGTGTCTCTGAAAGATAGTAGCCTCTGAATCAATAGACTGAGTAAAGAAAGCTGCCCTCACTAATGTGGGTGGGCCTCATCTAATCTGTTGAGGGCCAGAATAGTACAAGATGGCAGACTGGGGACTTCTTGCTCTCCATAGTCACGTGAACCAATTCCTATAACAAGTCTCCTCTTACAACTATCTATATATGTTCTATTGGTTCTGTTCTCTGGAGAACACTAACAATCCTGTTTATAAATACTCACAAAGGCATTGGGTAAAAAGCCCAGGAACCTTCATAAAGCAGGCTTAAAAGCTGTCTGTTGTTTGAGCAATGAGCAGAATCTCTTGGAATCGCTGTTTCTTTCTTTCTTCTAAGAAATTTGAACACTATAAAACATATGCTTTTTGGTGTGAAGAAATTATAAAACAAATAAGTCGGTAAAAAATATAGTATTCTTTTAACCAAAAATATACTTAGTGTTCTTAACAAAGACTATATAAACTTTTCATACACCTATATTTAGATAGCCTTTTCAGTCAGCTTGATGCTTGCCATTTGGAGATAGTTTGAGGGGACTGGTGGTCTGTTATACCTCCTGGGACCTAGACATTGAAACCACATTCTTTCATCCAGGCCCCTGGAATATGGAGATGAACATAATCTGGGTTCTTGCTCTGAAAGTTCTCACAGTATGTTAGACTGTCCCCTCCGATAACTATAGTATAGTATACTACATGCTAAAGTTTAGAAATATATTAGGCATGATGAGAACAGAGAGAAAGAAGTTATTAGTTTCATAAATATGAATCGGTAAAATTTGAAACTATTGAGGTCAATTATAACATCTTCCTTCTCAGACTTTAATCCCAGGTACAAATCATTTCCTTCCATTGTGAGAGCTGCAGGGATGCTTATGTGTGAATTTGCAGACAGGGGCACCGACTTTTACTCTCAGCTGTTTGAGGCAGACGTGAGTGCAGTAACATCTTATTTATGACTGTGGAAGCCCTGCCTTTCTTCCCCCCACCTCCTAAGTCTGCAGTCTTCCCCTTGCTTGGGCGAGAGCATATCCATCTCACTCTATTTCAGCAACACTGTCTTCATTTATAGTGCATGCCAGTCTGCGAGCCTTGTGGCTCCACCATATTGGGATCGATTCTGGTTAAAGCCAGACAGCTTTCCTTTAAGCCCTGGGAAATCTGTGTGGGATCCACACAGAAATCCGTGTCTGCTCTCATTCAGTCTGGAGGAGAAGTATAGGGTAGGTGAGGACATTCTCACACCTTTATAGGGAAGTATATTTGACACCTCAACATAGGGAAATGATACATGATAACTTAGGCTTAGTTAACTGGAAATAGACCTTGAGACAGAAAGGCATCAAGAGGGCTTTCTGTAGATTGCTTATGGGAGATACACTGTAAGAAAGTCAGGAAGACTGGATTAGGCAGTGGAAAAAACTGATCAGCAATGCTGTTATAATTGAGGTTTCATTTGGTCCCACAGAGAGCTCTGGAGCTGAGCCAGACCTTCAGAGTTGTCCCAAATTGGGTCAGAGGTGTAGGGGCTGTGTTCTTGCATCAGCCAGTCCTTGGCTATGGGCTGCCTTCTGGGGAGGGTGGGGAGAGTAACCTTGGATCAATCAGTTCCCTGCAGTCAAGGTGATACCCAGAGATGGATGCAGCGGTACCCCGCCAGCAGGGGGATGGATGTTAGGAGAAGAGGTGACCTGGGGAGATAGCAGCAGTATCCACTACAGTACAAATTTTGTGCCCCTTAGATCTACTAACATATTACATCTCAAACAGAAAGAGATCTTTCAGGATTTCTTATCCTTTCAGGATTGGTCTCATTTTCTAGCAATTTACAGGCAAAGGATCAGGAAGACAAACCATACCTCCCACTGTTACAGCTGATCTTGAAGCCGTAACTGATACCATCTCCCTACTCTGTCACCATTCTAAATATCGCTCACTTTGGCTGACATTTTTACCATTCTGAGCCTGGTGGAGTGAACTAGAGCCTCATCCCGGAAAGGTCTGAGCCTCCAGTTACTATGTTCTTCTTAAGATGTGACTACTGTATCTGTCAACTTACAATTAAAACAAGGCATGTGAACACTAAGAGATGTCTCAGGGATCAACTTAGTGTCAAGAGATATTCTTTTCTGCCCCCACTGTCTAGCAGCAGCCCCATCTTCTGTTGTATGATTCCTTTCCATGACAGTTGGTCTTCTGGATAGAGGAATCCAAAGTGACTGTTAGCCCTGGTAGCTTAACATTTAATGAACTCTTATTGAGAACCTATGTCAAATTATCCCCCACTCTGAGAACTAAGATGTTAGACCCACAGAGCCTAAAGTTGTAAACCTGAGATGTAAGAGGTAGGATTGAGAGAATAGATTCCCTAGGTGGGCTATAAGTGGATGGTTAAGCAGACCCATGCCTACTTCCACCCTTTAGTTTTCTCACTCATGTATTCTACCTATATGAGACATTGTGCCATACAATGGTTATTAATTTAGGATTTGTACTGTGTCCAGGTAATGGTATAATCTTCAAGTTGACAGCTCAGTGACTTCTTTTAAGAGGCCATTCTACCACTCTATGGGGCTTGTGACTCTTGAAGGTACAGGAAGTAGCAGGACCAGCGGATCCCATGGTCAAACGTCCATTGCCAGTACAGCACTTCCCCCTCCCTCCCATCAGTAGGCCCCTTGTCCTAAGGCAATGTTAGAATTTTTAGTGAGCTCATGAAATCCCCTTTAGGTCCTTAGATAGTTTAAAGGCAAGTCCTATGCATAGAAAAGGCAAGCTTGTACTAGACTATGTGTTGATAATAATCAGATAGAATTGTTGCTCCTTTAAGGGTGAAAGGCATCCAGAGTAGTCAACTTGCTGTCAAGTGCCTAATTCATCTTCTTAAGAAATGTTGTGGAGAAGGGGGCAAAATGGCAGAGAAGTAGGAGACTCTGCTTCAATGGGTCCCCTGAAGTGAGTTAAATATTTACCAGAACACTCTGAGCACCCACAAAATGAACCTGAGATGTAAGACTACTCACTTCAGGATCTCCATGGGGCCAGAAGAGCATCAATGGAGAGACAACTTGCCTGGATCATGGTTGATATATTCAGCTGTGCATCCCTTCAACTATCCGCCACCAAAATGACTCAGAGGAGGAACACCCAATAGAAGAAAAATTCAGAGACTGCAACCCCTGTCACAGAACTACTGGATATGGACATAAACAATATGACAGAAATGGAATTCAGGGTAGCAATTATCCAAGCAATGGCTATATTGGAAAAGACCATTAGTGGCAACACAGAATCTCTAAGAGTAGAAGTGAGAGCTAGCCTGGCAGAGGTTAAAAATGCTATCAGTAAGATCCAATCTAATCTAAATACTGTAACAGCTAGGGTAAGTGAAGCAAAAGATTTCATAAGTGATCTAGAAGACAGACTGAGAAGGAGGAGCAGGAGAAGGCTTGGAACAAACAGCTAAAATCCCATGAAAATAGAATTAGGGAAATAAATGATGGCATGAAACACTCCAATATCAGAATTATTGGAATCCCTGATAAGGTACAGAGACAGAGAGAAGACTAGAAGATATAGTTGAACAAATCCTGGATGGAAATTTCCCTAATCTGGGGAATGAAACAAATGTTCATATCCTAGAGGCAGAGAGGACAACCCCCAAGATCAATGAGGCTAGAAAAACTTCCAGGTATATAATTGTGAAATTCATGAATCATAAATTCAAAGAATATGTCTTAAGGGCAGCTAGGGGAAAGAGATACCTTATGTACAGAGGGAGGACCTTCAGAATAATGTCAGATATATCCACAGAAATCTGGCAAACCAGAAAGGGCTGGCAAAACATATTCAGGAAATTAAATGAAAAAACATGCAGCCAAGGATACTCTATCCAGCAAGGCTGACTTTCAAAATGGAAGGAGAGATAAAGAACTTCTAGGACCAGTAAGGTCTAAAAGATTATGTAACCACCAAGCCAGCACTACAAGAAATATTAAGGGAGGTTCTATAAAAGAAGAAAGAACCCAAGGGTTACACAGAACAGAAATTTACAGAGGCAATCTATAGAAACAAGGACTTCATAGGCAACATGATGTCAATAAAACATTATTTTTCAATAATCACTCTAAATGTGAATGGCCTAAATGCTCCCATAAAGTGGCACAGGGTTGCAGACTGGATAAAACGACAGGACCCGTCCATATGTTGGCTACAGAAACACATTTTGAACCTAAAGATATATCCAGACTGAAAGTGAGGGAATGGAGAACCATCTTTCATGCCAATGGACTTCAAAAGAAAGCTGGAGTAGCAATTCACATATCAGACAAATTAGATTTTAATCTAAAGACTGTAGTCAGAGATACAGAAAGACATTACATCATTGTTAAAGGGTTTATTCACAAAGAAGATCTAACAATTGTATTATTTATGCCCCCAACATGGGAGCAGCCAACTACGTAAACCAACTGTTAAGCAAAATAGTCATATTGATATGAGTACATTAATTGTAGGAGATCTTAACATGCCACTCTCAGCAATAGACAGATCATCTAAACAGAAAATCCACAAAGAAATAAAAGCTTTGAATGACACATTGGACCAGATGGACTTCATAGCTATATGCAGAACATTCCACCCTAAAGCAACAGAATACTCATTCTTCTCAAGTGCACATGGAACTTTCTCCAGAAGAGACCACATGGTATGTCACAAACCAGGGCTTAACCAATACCAGAAGACTGAGATTATTCCCTGCATATTCTCTGACCACAATGCCTTGAAACTGGAACTCAGCCACAAGAAAAAGTATGGAAGAAATTCAAACACTTGGAAGCTAAAGACTATCCTGCTCAAGAATGTTTGGATCACCCAGGAAATCAAAGACGAACTTAACATTTCATATAAACCAATGAGAATGAAGATACATCAAACCAAAACCTATGGGATATGACAAAGGCACTTCTAAGGGAGACATACATAGCCATCCAAGCCTCACTCAAAAAAATGGAAACATCCCCAATACACCAATTCTCTTTACATCTTAAAGAACTGGAAAATCAATAACAAATTAAGCCAATCCCACACACAAGAAGGGGAATAATTAAGATTAAAGCAGAGATCAAGGAATGAGAAACTAGAGATACAGTAGAACACATAAACAAAATGAGAAGCTGACTCTTTGAAAGAATGAATAAGATCGATAAACCACTGGCCAAACTAATTCAAAAGAAAAGGGAAAAGAACCAAATTAATAAAATTATGAATGAATGGGGAGAGATCATGCCTAACACCAAGGAAATAGAAATAATTATCAGAAATTACGATCAAATGTTATATGCCAATAAGTTTAACAACCTAGAAAATGCAGATGCATTCCTGGAAACCTATAAAGTTCCAAGACTGAAACAGGAAGAAATTGACAACCTGAATAGACCAATATCGTAACGAGATTGAAGTAGTGATTAAAAAGCTTCCAAAAACACATATGCCCAGGACTTGATGGATTCCCTGGGGAATTCTACCAAACATTCAAAGAAGAAATAATACCTATTCTCCTGAAGCTGTTTCAAAAAATAGAAACAGAAGAAAAACGTCTAGACTCTTTCTATGAAGCCAGCATTACTTTAATCCCTAAACCAGGAAAAGACCCCATCAAAAAAGAGAGTTTCAAACCAATATCCCCAATGAATATGGATGCCATAATTCTCAACAAGATCCTAGCTAATAGGATCCAGCAGTACATTAAAAAGATTATCCACCACAACCAGATGAGATTTATCCCTGGGATGTAAGAGTGGTCCAATATTCACAAATCAATCAATGTAATAGAACAAATCATTAAAGAGAAGAGAGAAGAACCATATTGTCCTCTCATTGATGCAGAAAAAGCATTTGACAAAATACAGCATCTGTTCCTGATTAAAACTCAAAGTATAGAGATAGAGGGAACATTCCTCAACCTCATAAAATCTATGTACGAAAAACCCACAGTGAATATCACTCTCAATGGGGAAAGCTGACAGGCTTCCCATTGAGATCAGGAAAAAGACAAGGATGCGCCCTCTCACCACTATTACTCAACATAGTGTTAGAAGTCCTAGCAACAACAATCAGACAACAAAAAGAAATAAAAGATATTCAAATTGGCAAAGAGGAAGTCAATCTCTCTCTCTTCATGGATGACATGATACTTTATACGGAAAACCCAAAACACTTCACCTTCAAACTACTAGAACTCATTCAACAATTCAGTAATGTGGCAGGATACAAAATCAATGTACAGAAATCAGTTCCATTCTTATGCACCAACAATGACAATATAGAAAGGGTAACTAGAAAATCAATTCTATTTACTATAGCACCAAAAACCATAAGATACCTAGGAATAAAACTAACCAAAGAAGTCAAGGATCTGTACTTGAGGACTATAGAACACTCACAAAAGAAATTGAAGAAAACACAAAAAGATGGAAGAGCATTCCATGCTCATGGATCGGAAGAATAAACATTGTCAAAATGTCTATACTGCCCAGAGCCATCTATACGTTCAATGCCATCCTGATCAAAATCCCACCAACATTTTTCAAAGAGCTGGAACAAACAATCCTAAAATTCACATGGAACTGGGAAAGACCCCAAATTGCTAAGGAATTGTTGAAAAAGGAAAAAAAAGCAGGGGCATCACATTACCTGATTTCAAGCTTTATTACAAAAATGTGATCACCAAGACAGCATGGTACTGGCACAAAAGCAGATAAATAGATCAATGGAACAGAGTAGAGAGTCCAGATGTGGACCCTCAACTCTGTGGTCAAATAATCTTTGACAAAGCAGGAAAAAATATCCAGTGGAAAAAAAGATAGTCTCTTCCATAAATGGTACTGGGAAAATTGGACAGCTACATATAGAAGAATGAAATTCTTGGCACCAGGGTGCCTCAGTTGTTAAGCATCTGCCTTTGGCTCTGGTCATGGTCCCAGAGTCCTGGAATCGAGCCCTGCATTGGGCTCCATGCTTGGTGGAAAGCCTGCTTCTCCCTTTCTCACTCCCTCTGCTTGTGTGCCCTCTTTAGCTGTACTTCTGTCAAATAAGTAAATAAGATCTTAAAAAAAGAATGAAACTCGACCATTCTCTTATACCATACCCAAAGATAAAGTTGAAATGGATGAAAGACCTCAACGTGAAGCAAGAATCTATCAAAATCCTAGAGGAGAGCAAAGGCAGTAACCTCTTTGACATTGGCCACAGCAACTTCTTTCAAGACACGTCTCCAAAGGCAAAGGAGACAAAAGCAAAAATGAACTTTTGGGACTTCATCAAAATAGAAAGCAAAGGAAACAGTCAACAAAACAAAAAGACAACCGATGAAATGGGAAAAGATATTTGCAAATGACACTACAGTCAAAAGGCTGATATCAAAAATCTATAAAGAACTCAAACTCAACACCCAAAAGAAGGATGATCACATCAAAAAATGGGCAGAAGACATGAACAGACACTTGTCCATAAAAAACATACAAAGGGCTAGCAGACACATGAAAAAATGTTCATCATCATTAGCCATCATGGAAATTCAAATCAAAACCATGTTGAGATACCACCTTACGTCAGTTAGAATGGCTAACATTAATAGGAGAGGAAACAACAAATGTTGGAGAGGTTGTGGAGAAAGGAAACCTTCTTACACTATTAGTGGGAATGTAAGTTGGTGCAGCTATACCAACAGAAAACTGTGGAGATTTCTTTAAAAATTAAAAATAGAACTACCATATGACCCTGCAATTGTACTACTGGGTATTTACCACAAAGATACAAAAGTAGTGAAAGAAGGGCCATGTGTACCCCAATATTCATAGCAGCAATGTCCACAATCACCAAACTATGGACAGAGTTAAGGTACCTTCAATAGATGAATGGATAAAGAAGATATGATCCATATATACAATAGAATATTATGCCTCCATCAGAAAGGATGAATACCCAATTTTTATAGCATCATGGATGGTACTGGAGATTATGCTGAGTGAAATAACTCAAGCAGAGAAAGCCAAGTATCATATGATTTCACTTACTTGTGGAACATAAGGAATAACATAGGGGACAGTGGGAGAAGGAAATGTGAACTAGGGTAAATCAGAGAGGGAGATTAAGCATGAGAGACTTTGGACTCTGAGAAATAAACTGAGGGTTTTGGAAGGGGGGTAGGGGAATGGGTGAGACTGGTCATGGGTATTGAGGACATGAATTGCATGGGGCACTGGCTGTGGGGCATAAACAGTGAATCCTGGAACACTGTAAAAATAAAATAAATTAGAACTAAAAAAAAAAAGAAATGTTGCCAAATATGGGGCTTAGCCTTAATTTCTGTCACCGGTGGACAAAAATTCAGTGGCAGTAGTAGTTGGATCATTTTGGTGAGTGGGAGCACATCCTAATGGACCTATGCATAGCTTCCATCTATGATTATTCCACTCATATGCCCATCATATCAGCAGTAGAGTGGCCAAGGAAGAAGTACTGGCAGATGTCAAATGACTGGGTCATTCTGTCCACTCAAATGTTTATTGTCTCTTCCATTGTAGGTACTCTCTGGTGGTTCTTAGTATTCCATACCAAATCATTCATACTTTGTATTCATTAATATTTTCTCATCTAGATGATCTTCCTGAAACTTGTTTCCATTCCTTCAGTCTTTCTGTTTTCAGGAATCTGGTCCAACTGACCTGTTCAATAAGAGATGCCCTAAGTCTATGAATATTTTTACTTTTAGCCATTTCTATCTTCAAAAATGGAAGTCCAGATGCACTGCCAAAAGCCCTTACAATTGGGAAGATTTCTCCCCTTTGCTCTCTTCTAAGGGTATTCCAGATGAGGCGGTGGTGTAGGAGCTGTCCTTTTCCAGCCCACACTGACATACCAAGATGATCTGTCTATAAATTAAGCTCAGACCTTTCCTGACTCCATTAGCTGTGTATAGGGAGCCCAAACCTTCACCCCTGGATATCCTAGCCCCCGCGATAGCAACTGTGAGAAGAAGGCATCAGTGCAATATGGTAGGTGACATGGGCATTGAGATTACTTTCTTATATAGCTCGCTAGCAGATTATGCTCGTGCCGGATCCTAGATATACCACACCCAGCTTGCAAATAATTGGTGCTTGGTTGGCCTGATTTTATGACTTGGTGGGTATAACAGAGCCTTGTTCCTAATGGGCTGTGGTGCCCATTCTCACATTGTCCATTTTTCCTAGGACCTCATGGCAAGCTAGGTCCTGAATTTCAAGTGGGATATCTGTTGCAGATGGTATAGTCTAGCTCCAAACCCTAAGGGTCACATTGTAATTCCTGCTGGGGGTTGCCATCAGCTTTATTTGATATTTCTCTTCTAAACACAGAAACCTCTAATATCAAAAGGTCTGCCAGATTGTATGGCCAGATGACAGGATTACTTGTGTCACAGCCTGGAACTGCTGCAGAGCCCTTTCGAGGCTTCATTTAAAGCTGAAAGCCTTTCGGGGCGCCTGGGTGGCTCAGGTGGTTGGGCGACTGCCTTCGGCTCAGGTCATGATCCTGGAGACCCGGGATCGAGCCCCACATTGGGCTCCCTGCTCGGCGGGAAGCCTGCTTCTCCCTCTCTCACTCCCCCTGCTTGTGTTCCCTCTCTGGCTCTGTTTCTCTCTGTCAAATAAATAAAATCTTACAAAAAATAAAAAAATAAAGCTGGAAGCCTTTCATGTCACCTGGTAAGTGGGTCAGAGCAGTTTTCCAAGTGCAGAATATACTCCCTCCAGAATCCAACTAGTATTTGCATTGTGCTCCATTATTAGTGGTGGGAGTTGTGAAATGCAATAATAAGTCACTTATTTGGGGGAATGTCCTTCTATGCCCTAGACCATTGGACACTAAAATTTCACTGCCGTGGCAAGACTCTGAAACTTTGTAGAGTTCATCTGTACCCTCTGGAGTACATATGCTTTACCAAGGCCTCCTACATATCTGTCCCTTTTTACTTAACTGGTTAATTTAATATGATATCACCAAGAGAGTAGACTAATTTATAGTTATGGAATATACAGATGTTTCTGTTCTCTTTTAGAAGGAAAGTGAATTAACAAAGTCCTGGAACAAGACCATAAATGTGTACTGTGGTTTGTAAGTGCATACTGCTTTTGATCCTCCTTAAGAAAGGGAGGGGAAAGAATGTTTTTACCAGAGTAATGTCTGTATATCAGATACTATAGTCTGTGTTAATTTGCTCTAACAAAGGTACCACATCTGGCATGACAGCAACAATTGAAAGCACCTTTTGGTTATTGGCAGTAGTCTATTGTTATCCACCATGATCTATCTGTTTTTTGAGATTTTAGCATTCCTATTGCTATCAGGGAATCCAGTTCTGCAATAGCATCACCTACTGTCAGGTCCCACTGAAAGAGGACAGACAGCAGTGAGCATCTTAATGATACTGATGTCACTTTCCCAGCACATTTCTTATCACATTGAAAAATGAGCTGTCCTCCAAGCCTGCCATAGCACATGGTTAGTTGGTACATTTTCTGCCTATGTTCACCCCATCATCCCCACTTTCCTGAGCCTTTGAACCTATCTTCCATCTTCTGCTAAGGAAGTTCTGGTATACCCATTTAGTGTGGATCACTGGTTTTTCCAAGATTTCCAGATTCAACATGGTAGTTTCTTAGTACCTGCTCCCAGGATTCTTGCAGAGTGCTAAATTTTGTATTATAAGGTAATTTTAATACAATTGAAAGGTTGGGTGCCTGGTTTGCTCCCTTGGTTAAGCAACTGCCTTTGGCTCAGGTTATGATCCCAGAGTCATGGGATCTAGTCCTACATCAGGGTCCCTGCTCAGTGGGAAGCCTGCTTCTCCCTCTAAACTTCCCCCTCTCATGCTCTCTCTCTCTCTGTCATTCTCTCTCTCAAATCTTAAAAAAAACACATCTGAAAGGTGAAACAATTTCTTTTATCCAAATCTGCTCCTTTCCTTGATCCATCACGTTGAGGATCTAGTGCATCCCACTACCAACTCCTCCTATATTTATTAGTCCTTCTCTTCCCTTAGTTGACCTTGTCGTCTCTGTCTTGATTTGATATGATTTTGACCATGATTCCTACTGGTCTGATTAATAGAAGGATTGAAACAGGGATTCTGAGGGCAGCCAGTAAAGTCTTATAAGGCACTTGTCTCATTTGAGACCTCTTACTGATATTCATGAAGGGAGGTGCCCATATCTTTCATCACAGGGAATTGGCCCCTCTTGCAGGTTCGCAGGTTTGGAAGAAATGGGGAGTTCAAATTCTCAACTACATTAACCCAGATAACCACATCCTATGTCTCAAAGCCCCATGTCTTTTCTGTTATGACCTTGACCATGGTGTAAGAGAATTGAATCTCTTCTGAAGCTCTGCCATTCTTCCATGGTTAAGTCCTGAAACTGGTCCCTTTTATGATGGCCTTGCCCTTCAGAATTCAAAATGTTCTTTAATACTGCCAGGGAAATCCTGTCTTCCTCTTTTGCCTTGAATTGTCAGTAAATTACCATGAGTCTGGTTTTTCTGCCTTCAGGGAGCGAATCAGTGACACTCATCAACAGACACGCATTCCATGGTTGTTGTCATTACTATTTCCCTGAATGCCTCTCCATTCCAGAGAAATTGCCCCAGTCAGTGCATTACCCTCCACTGGTACCCTATCACATGTAGCTTTGGTAGTCATTTTGCAATTGTGACTGTGACAGCACATCAGAGTCTATCCATTCTACACCAACCACCAGGAATGGTGTCCAAATCTCCAGCGGTCTGGGGAACATTCACCTCCAAACTCCCATTTTATAGTCCACTTTGTAGCATCACTCCTGGTCCTAATTGGCTTACATTGGGTTCTCTCAAAACAGACTACGAGATGGAAAATTTGGTCCACAGTTTATTGAAAAGTGCTCTTGGAAGAAACACCTGTCCAACAAAACAAAACAAAACAAAACAAAACAAAATGAGGAAGGCAAGCATAGTAAAGAGGAGGAAGAAGGAGGAGGAGAAGCAGTAGACCTCAAATACAGTTTCTACTGAGAATTCAGTCAGTTCCATGGGAGCTTTGAACTAGGTCAGCCTTTCAATATTTCCCCAAATGTGCTGAGGCTTTGGAATCTCATATCAGCCCATCATTGGCCACAACTTGTCTCTCCCAGGAGGAGCAAAACCTTGAGAAGACAATTCTTTATGACTGAGGGTGAGTTCCAGTGAAGGAAGGGTTCAGCTATGAATTGTCAGCAGCCGTCTAAGCAGCTGGGGACTGGACAGACCAGCCGTGCTGAAGGGATTGAAGAGCACCTGCCCACTGCAGGTGCCCTATGCTTATGCTTCTCCCTGAGCAACCAAGAGGAAAAGAAAACAAAACAAAACAGACTGGATTCTGGAAAAATGGAGGAGCAGAGAGAGCACTCTGGTCGCGGCAATACCAATTTCATGGCTACCTGGGATTATCAGACATGATTCATTTAGCTTGATTTTTTGAACATTTATTCAGCTTTCATTATCCCCAACTTTCTTTGACTATAGAATGAAATTACTCATGCATAAAGACCTTGAAATGGTGCCTAGTACACTCAGCAAAAATAGTGTTCTTGTTGTTGTTGTAGTTATTGGTATTGTTGTTATTGTTATTTTCCAGCAATCTAAACTTATTTTTAAGCTATTTCCCTTTCCATCACCTTCTAACCTGGTCCTTCACTGTTTTTCTCCTAAAATTAAACTTCCACTTCTAATTTGCTGATTTCTTTTGTTCCTGTTCCTGAAAGGTGCCATGCTCTGTGCTTATACCACCACCCTTCCTAGACCTTCTGCCTTCATTGGCCTCCTATAAAGCTGCCTAAATCCATCTTACACTTTGAAGGCGTGGGAGGAGCATGTGCTTTGATTCAAGAGTTCTCAGATCCTCTACTTACTTATGTCCCTTTGGGTAAGCCATCGATCATATGTGAGGATTGATTTCCTCAGCTGTAGATTGGGGGTAGTGGCACTGCTCCACTAGGTCATTACGAGGGAAAAATGTGAAAACTAGGTTAAACTCCCAGCCCAGGGCCAGGCACACTTCAGTTGCTCAATAAATACTAACTATTGGATCTAATAGTGAGTCTATTAATATCTAGGCACAGAGTCATTCAAAGCACAGTTATTCAAAGGCCATGGCGTTCAGGTTCCTGTTGGAGACGGCAGTTCAGGAGCTACAGTCTCTCCCTCCAGGATGATAGGAGTTTCCCAGCTTTCCCCAACTTTTTTGTGTGCATCTGCCCTCTCCACCTCTCCCTCCTTGGAATACTCACAGCACAGACCCATTCAGCACCTGAGCACCCAGTCTCTTTGGAATCGTTCTTTACATTTTCTCATGTGTCAGTTATGGCTCTCGAAATAGACTATGAACTGCTTCAGGGAGAAAATCCTGTATTCCTTCTATCCACACACAGTACCATAAATGGGCACAACCCTGTGCACTGTAGATATTTGTTAGATAAATTATAAATGAGTATTTATAATTTTTATAATTCTTTATAATCCTTGATAAGGATCATAACAGAGGAGTTCCCATAGGTAGAAACCTGCTACTCCGGGCATCAATTTGTGAACTAAAAGTGCACCTAGCATGCTATAGTAGTGTTGGGTGGAACTTTTGTTTCGGTTCTGAACATGTCATGGATTGGGTTGGGTGGTGGGGTGAAAATGTATTCCTTACTGTGAACCGTGGTAAAAAAAAATAATAGTCAAGTAAATAAAGTAAAAACAAAACCAGAAACAAAAACAAAAGAAAACAAAAGCCACTGCCAGAATGCATACCACGATGTTCCTAACAAGGATGCTCACTAAACTCCTCATGGACGGAACTAAAGACGACCCTGGACATCAGGACCTCTGAGCAAGAGAGGCCGCAGCCGGGTTCAGAAGGGCTCTCCCGGGGTCTGCCGGGATCAGCGAACATATGCAGTCAATGTCAGGACCGCGCAGGGCCCAAACACTGTCACTCAGACTGCTTATTGTCTGGGCACACCTGCAAACCTCAAGTGCCTTTCCCTCAAAAAGACGCCAAGTACGACACCCTGAAATTGCTGAAGGTCCTCCTCTTGGGATCCCTGTTTTCTCTAGAGCTTTAGATTGTAATAGAAACACTATTGTCTACATTTTCTCCCCACATACTAATTTTGAAAAGATAGATTGGAATCATTAACCTTTGGAGATTTAGTGATAATTTCTTGATGCAAAATTTGTACACAAAGCTTGACAATTATGAGGGGACCACAGCACAACATCCATGAAACTGAAATTACACTGGGAGTTCTAAGACAGCTGATCACCTCTCTACAGGAGGTTTGATATTGCATCCAAAGTGTCTTTGGCCCAGGCCCTTTGGGAGTCGGACGCACCCTGCCTGTGGGGTCTCTGACCTCATGCCCTTATATCTCACCTTCCAGAGTCCTCAGTGGTGGGGTTTGAATTCCAGCGCTCTGTTTTGCACACATGTTTCCCATCTTTCTTCCTGGATCCTGGGCCCAATGCCTGGCTGTCTGCTATCTGTACTTTGAAAAGGGCTTTAATTGGGAAAGTAATATACAATATCAAGTGCCTCTTCTGTGCCTCATGAAAGTCCGCTAAAGCTTAGCTTAACTCAAAGAGCTTCAATCAATAGCACCGGCTCATTTTCTAATCAGGGGGAATTTAATAATGATCAGGAAAGCCATTGTCAGTCTCATCAGTGGGACTGTTAGGACTTTAACTCTTGGAAAACAGTTCCATGCCAAAATTACGTACTGTTATCATATTAAATGTCACTCAGAAGGGTACTAAAATCCTTGAGAGAGAAAGCATTACAGGGGTTCTATCAAAATTACTTTATATGTTGATAAGCTGGCTTCTGGGGGAGAAAGCTAAGGCAAGTCTAGAGATAGGAAGGAGGAAATTGTTCTGTTTTTACCAGAATACACCCAAATCAGGAAGGGAGGGTCTTGCTGTCTGCATCTCTAATTCTTGAAGTCCCTTTAGGTGTCTCATCCCAGGGGCTAGAAAGTTGAGTCTTATCCCCTGAAGCTTGGAAAACCCCTTGGGCCCACGAGGGGAAGAGCAGCTCCAGGCCACTCCAGGACTCCCAGCAAAGTGTAAGATTTGTGGGTCCCAGCAACTTACTCCCACTTATTATCGGCGGCGCCATGGAATGGTGCTTCCCCACGTAGATCCAGCCACATAGGCTTTGGAGGCGCTGCTGAGGATGCAGCGATCGAGCCTCTGTGAATTGAACCTGATGCTGTTGTTTTAGGGATTAAATTTCCAGAAAGAACCATTTAACCTGGGGCAGATGGTCGGCCTTTAATGAAACCCTAAAGGAAATGGGGAGGGGGTGTGGACAACAGGGAAGAAGCAAAAATAAAGAAGAGGAACTAATTGAAAATCTGGAAAAGGAGGAGGGGCAATGGAGCGCGTGATTTTCCTGTCTGTCCAGCCTGGCTACCTGCCTTCCTGTACCCGGGGTTTCTCCAGCAGCTCTCACTTGTATAGAGAGAAGGGGAAATGGGTGTGTTTGGGATTCAGTGGAGCTTGTGTTCCCTGTTATGTCCTCACCTTGGACACTGTGCCCCCATCCTGGGCCTCCTGACCTCCTGGAGACCAGGGTTGACCCAAGCCACTGCGGCTAAGCTCAGCAGGGTTCCAAATGTGAAGCCTGTGTCCTGAGTCACCGTCTGTGGGGGCAGCAGGCCCCACTTGGTACAGATGGAGACCCCATCTCCCCTTCACTTGTTTTAGGAGTTAAGACTTTCCGCATCACACTTCACAGATTTTAACCCCTTTGGTTCTTTCAGAAGGCTTTAGCCACCTAGGAAATGTATATTACATGTAGAGCAGAGGCCAGAACACTGACTTTATTTTTAAAACCTCACACTCAAAGAAAGTAACTAAGGCCAGCTGGCTAGTGGCAGCCTGTCCTGGGACATTGGCCTGGGCCCTCCTCCCAGCCCGTGTGCTTGTCTGTCTCCAGGAACCAAGTGAAGACTGGGGTCTAAGCCCTGTCATCTACAAACTGAATGACCAAGGGAAATGTTACAATCCCTCTAGTCCTCCCTTCCTTATTCTGTAAAGTGAGGATAATGTCTAATTTGAAGCTTGAATCTATGCTATGTTTCAAGCATGAGACCTATCACTTTAAGTACTCAATGAAGGGCTACTAAATACTTCCTGAAAAACTGTAAGAAAAAATGTCCCTTGAAAGAAAATTGGGAACATGAAGGAACCAGGAGCTATGAGCTAAGCTGTACCTCTGTCTGTTGGAGATGGCTGCCTGGGGCCAGCAGGGTGTGTGTGTCCTGGGCAGAACGACGTCATCGGGGCAGAGAGGGCCACGGATGGAGTCACAACACTCATCACATATACACAAGGGCCAACCGTAAATGTTAAAAAAGCTAGGTCAGCTGAGTAAATTTTAAAAATCACATAGTCTTCATTCAGTGATTCATGAATTGGGTAGCATCCATCTAACAGATGAGAAAGGAGCTCGAAGCCTTTTCCACACTATCCAGGGAGGGGTGTATATAGCCTGGTTCCTTTTTCCTGTTGTGACTTAAAGGGGCATTTTCACAATGTCCAGAGCCCTTGATGTTCTGAAAATGGAGGAGGATGTCCTCAAGTTCCTTGCAGCAGGAACCCACTTAGGGGCCTAGACTCCCACGTTGAACAGTGTATCTACAAAAGGAAGAGTGATGGCGTCTACATCATACATCTGAAGAGGACCTAGGAGGAAGGGTCTGCTGGCAGCCTAGGCCATTGTTGCCACTGAAAACCTGGCTGATGGGCACCCAGGTGGCTCAGAGGGTTAAGCATCTGCCTTCAGCTCAGGTTGTGATCCCAGGGTCCTGGGATCCAGCCTGCATCTGACTCCCTGCTCAGCGGGGTCCCTGTTTCTCCCTCTGCCTGCTGTGCCCCCTGCTTGTGTGCTGTCTTTCTATCAAATAAATACATAAAATCTTTAAAGAAGAAAAGAAAACCTGGCTGATGTCGATGTCACATCATGCAGAAACTGCAGCCAGCGTTTGGGTATGCTGGGTCACGCAGGGTATGCTGCTGCTGTTGGAGCCACTCCCTCCTGGAAACTTCTGACCAGATCCGGGCAGCCTTCTGGGCGCCAAGACCTCTGGGGCTACTGACCCCAGGGCTGACCACCAGCCTCTCACAGAGGTCTCTTACATTAGCAGACTCCCCTGCACTGGGTAGACATCCCTTTCCTTTGCAATAACAGGGAAGCACACTCAGTGGGTCTGATGTGGCGGATGCCGGCCTAGGAAGTTCTGAGTGTGGGTTTCCCATGAACACCCATAGGGAGTCATGCCCAATCTCCACTTCTATAGAGACTCTGAAGAGACTGAGAAGGGAGAGCAGGCTGCTGCTGAAGAGGCTGCGACCAAGGAGGGAATTCAGGTGGCTGCTGCTCGGCATGACGGTGCACACTGCTCTGAAGGCCTGCGGTCCCTCTGTGTGTGTTCGGCAGGTCCCCAGTGAAGACTGCAGTGCTCAGCCAGCCCCTGAAGACTGGTCTGCAGCTCCCGTGGCTCAGGCCCCGGATGGGTAGGAACCACCACTGAGTGGGCTTCCATAGAGGCAAGCTACTCTTCCACAAAGGCACACAAGATGGAAATAAGGTTGATGGAAAATAGTTTCTTATAAAAAAAAAAAGAAGAAGAAGAAGAAGAAAGGAGCCCTGAGGAAACGTACAAAATGAAAGACTTTTATAGGCAGAAGGAGCGGGACAAAGAAGTCAGACTGCCCAATAGACCGAACAGACTGCTTGTGGCACGGTCTCTCTCCTTTAGGGGACCGCAGGGCTCCGTCAGGCACACTGCCCCACCACTGCCGAGAGGGATTCCTGATTAGCTCAGTTAGGGTTCCATTTTTGGGAAAAGCCGAAACTGTAATTAAGTCTTGGTTTGGTGATGTGGAGCTTAGCATAAGTGACTCCATTTGGGGCCTATTGTCTTGTTTTTAATATAACCTAAACCTGTGAGTTAGAACTACCAACAGACAGTCTAAGCCCTCCTCAGGCCCAGAGGATACATAGCCTTGAGATACTAAATTATCAGTGAGAGAAAAACATCCCTTTTCTACCATATCTTCTCAAATATGATGTTGATGAGACATATCAGAGGTATTAATAATTTAAATTAATAGCCAAGATATCTTGTGACTGTCTATCTTCTCTACCAAATAAGAGCTTGAGAGAGACCCTGTCTGTCTTATTCCCTGCTTAGCCCAGAATAAAATGCCTGCCCATGGCAGGTGCACAGTAGACATTCATGCAATAGATGTTGAATGAATTCATAAAATAGATCACGGAGGACTAATCAAGATTCAGTTGTTTGTTATTGAATATGTCGACTAAAACTGCAATTTTAGGATCTTCAAGACAGATGCACATATAGCCCGCTCTTGATTATTCCTTCTTTGGTTGTACATGCTAGATCATCCCCTAGCATCTCTCTTGCTGACCTTTTTTTTGCCCAATTCATTTGTTTGCAATGTATGACCTTGTCACACAGACACCGGTTAAAGCCAGACAACGTTGTGGAAGTCTTCACTCTAGAAACACCTGCATCCTGAGATAGTAAGGTTGATCAGGTAAATGGGGTTTGAAGTGGTCTGTATCTGGTTGTGCATCTGTTTTCCCTGGTCCTTACGGCCACGTAAATCGAAGTGAGAGAGGCAACACGTACTTTCTTAGAGTTGTCCCTGATTTGAGAGCACTGACAATCTGTCTGGAGCCCCAGTAATTGAAATTAATTGGATTTTAGCGATAATAACATTTATGCTAATGTGGTTATTGAGAGGAGACAATAGTCCCAGAGATAAGTAGCTAGGGGAGGTGGGGCGGAAGACTTTGCAGTCCTGGAGGGAGAGATTGGGAGTCTTGAGGGGAGAGGCTGGGGTGGGTGGGGGGGGGATAAGGGACAGGAGGTAGTAAAGAACTGTGAGGTTTTAGAGAAGCAGAGAGACAGGCAAAGGGGAAGAGAAGTAGAAAAAACTCTTTGAATCATGATAATAGGAATTTGAATAGTGTCAGCTGTTCCTTATTAAGTACTTCCCTTTCTGCGTGTCAACCTTTATGTGTTTCAAATTTATGTCATTTTATCCTCATAACAGACGCATGAGGTGGGAACTATATTGCTTTTATTAAAAACAACAGAAAGCGGCAACAGGGTGGCTCGGTTGGTTAAACTTCTGACTCTGGGTTTCTGTGCTGGCCTGCTTAAGGTTCTCTCTCTCCCTCCGCACTCCCTCCCTCACTCTCAGTCTCCCTCTTTCTCTCAGGAAAAAAAAAAAAAAAGGAGGGAAGCTGAGGTTTAGAGGGTTTTAAATAACGTGTCCCAGGGTGCTTGGCCAATACACAGGCAAAGTAAGCACTGTTGGCCTCTGCTGACTTCACCTCCCGGTCGCCCAGAGCTGGAAGCGGAGGAGCGAAGATAAGCAGGATGGGTGAAGTTCTGAGAGACACCAGAGAGAAGCTAACACAGGCCTGATTCTCACAAGGGCCTGAACGAAGGACCTAGGACCCAACTTCTTCCAAGAAGGAGCCCTTACTTTACAGTTTTATACTTGGCCTTCGCATCGCTGGCAGTCTGCGTGCGCGGCTCGCCAAGAGCGCGGGAGTGAGGAGGTCCACAGACAAGTGACGGGCGTGTGGGCATGTGGCCCAGTGACGTGCTAATCAAAGTGGATTGGGTGTCAGTGTGGAAACCACCCCACCCAGGCCCATACCCAACGGCAGGAGTGACTGACCGCCTGGTTTTCACACCGCAAGCACATGTTAATGACGTTTTACCAACTGTATTGAGCTGGAAGGGGGGTAGTGGAGAGAACAGAGAGGTGGCTAGAGAGGAGGTGGTCTTGGAAGAGAAACCCCGATCACATGAGTGCAGCAATGAGAGCCAGAGGGAAACCTTGCAGCGAGTGCTCTGCCTGGAATACAGCTATTTTGTTAAGAGCCCTTGAAGGTCAGGTCACCAGAATTATCAGAGACATCTGGGCCTTCTGAGCCATGTTGACACCGCCGTGTGTAGCACCGTGAATGGAGAGATTCTGGAGATAGAACTGCACTCAAATCCAAGCTTAAACATCCATTAGTTGAACGACCTTTGGTAAGTAAATTTGCCTCTCTAAACTCTAGAATTCTCAAAGGCCAAGCAGGAATCCTAATACCTGCCTCTCTCGATTCTTTTAGAGTTTCCAAATAATGACTCAAACTCCCGGCCCATCGCAGACACTCCATAAACACTGGAGGTTTAATGCTTTTCCTTTGACCAGGTGGGATAGCAGAGACCAGAAAACTTATGATTCTCTTTATGATTTTTAGTATTACTCTCCCTACTATTAAATAAGTCCTGTAAAATCTGAATGTTGACCTCCCAACCCCATTTCATTAAGATTTAAATCAACACTGAACTCTGTGTTTCCCAAATGGAAAGCTATATGATTATTAATACATTTGGTCATTTATTGCCTTTCATTTTTGAAACTTTTTAAGTTACTTTGCTTGGAAAGGTCTGAAATGTACCTTTACTCTCCTTGTCATGCATCAAACTGCCATTTCCATTTTTCTTTTTATAGTATAAGGATTTTTATGCAATATAATCTTGCGCTATGGCAATATGCAAATATGTATATTTATAGATATATATTGCATAGTTACTATCCAGGTAAAATCATGGAATTTTTGCTTATTTGAGAGAAACGGGAAAATAAAAATTTTGTAAGGCTAACAGACACACTCTGCCTATCAGATCTGGTCTCAAACAGAATGATGCTTAAATGACTGTGAAGTCCTAGTATGTGTCCATTTCATGAACGTTCTTGGCTTGCTCCCATGTCGTCAGAGAAGCCACTCACCTTCCTATTAATCGATCTCTGAAGCCTCGAAACCCAAGCACAAATCCCCTCTATCCCGATACTATGCCTTTGCCTGTTCTCCCGTTTCCCTTGGTCTTTGTCTCTAGGAAACCGTATACAGGCCTTCTGCATCTCATCTGACCTTCCTGAGGCATAAACATAGCACCATAGTGACGGTCAATCAACTATAAAGGCTGTCTGCCCGACACTGTGGTGCCCCGAAAACAGGGAAGACCGCCGGCCACTTAGAAGCAACGGAAAGCATCCAACTGGCTAGAAATTGCAGTGCTGCTCTTCAGTTCATTTCTCCTTGAGGCTCAATTTCCTAGCTTTGCACTTTCCTAGGTAAACCACATGAATAGAGGAAAAGGGTCAGGGCAACGGGGGGACTGGTGGTAGGGAGCTAGAGGGTCCTGAGGAGCGAGAGCCTCTCATCCTGAGCCACGAGGGAACAGGTGTCCACAGCTCTTGACGAGCAGGTATTCAGTGCGAGAAGTCGTTTAAGTGGGAAGCGGGAGCAGAGGTCCTCTGCCGGCAGGGAGAACCTTCATCATCGCTGTCATGGCGCCTGTTAACTGTCCTCATCCATCCTCCGCTCAATACCTCAGTGAAATGAGCCAACAGCGTGTCCCAGCAGAGCTCTGACATGCCGGTCTCCCCTGGAAGCATTAACTGCCTCCTGGTACGCAGTCTTCCTCCCTCCACCCCTTTTCACTGCCCATTAATGATCTTTCATTTGCATCATGGAATAATGAAGTCCTTTGACCAATTATGTGAAATTACAAGTGCTCTGTAGGTGCCCTCTGTCACCGTTTACCTTCTTTGCTGAAGCAGTGGGCTGGAACGGATTTATATTTCAAACATTACTTGACTTTCTGCCTGTTTCTGGATGGGAGCAGTACAGTTTTAGCTGGCACGGTAAGCTTCTGCTTTGGCGTAATAAAGTGGCTCGTGCCCAATCTGGATGAAACTATAAAGTCAGTCTTGACAGATCCCTTCAAGGGATCCTTTCAGCTCATAAACCAGAAGGGAAGAGGACATCGCAGAGCAAAACAAACTTGCCCTTTGTATCCCAGGAGACTTTGTTGTCACACATTTTGAAATTACTTTTGGCATGCCTCCTCTGGAATAATAGGACTATTATTTCAATTTCTTTGATTCAGGGGGGAAAAAGTTATTTTGTACTTTTGAGCAAAACTAAATGTACAGTAACCTTCTGTGAACAGGAATATAAAGTAAGGGAAACATCGATCACCACCCAGGTGCAGAGCTATGTGCATTTACATTAAATCTCAACCCCTCCCCACAATGCATAGTCCAGATTAAAACTACAAAAACCATTATTTTCCTTTTGCACAAGGAGGCAGTGTCGAGCAAATCAAGAGAAATGCATTCTGGTCTTCGCTGAGCTAGCTGCCACTTAGCTGAGTCACCACTGAAAATCCATTCATCCTCTCTGTGGTGCAAATTCACCATTTGTTAATAAGAAGAGGGATACTGTTCAGGACCAGGACTGTTACGAGATTAAATTAGACATAACAGACTAGGGTGCAGGGTTATTCAATGACTGTTATTTATTTTTTGCATGTGCTACTCAGGGAAATCTCAAGAGATAAGATAAACTCATGTAAAAAATGGAAACATAAAATCACTCAATTTCATATCATTTATTGACCTTCTATATATTTAAATAGCATGGTATAGCACTTAGCAGAGAAGCTTATCATTACAGCAATACATACGTAGTGCAAACACTTGAAGAAAAACAGATGAGGGAGAGATCAATACTGAAGTCATAAAGAATGACAGTCATGGGAGCCTGGGTGGCTCAGGTCATGATCTCAGGGTCCTGGGATAGAGGCCCACATCTCTCTGCTCAGCAGGGAGCCTGCTTCCTCCTCTCTCTCTGCCTGCCTCTCTGCCTACTTGTGATCTCTCTCTGTCAAGTGAATAAATAAAATCTTAAAAAAAAAAAGAATGACAATCACCTTATAAGATAAATTTGATTTAAAAAAATCTCATTTTTTTTTTTTTTTAGTAGACAATATGTTTACATGGCTCAAATACCAAAAAGTTTGAATGTTCACAAGGGGTTGTTTCCCTCATATCCTTAACTTTCAGTTCCCTGGACACAACCAGGATTATCAGCTTCTTATCCTTGCAGAAATATATTGTGTGTTTATAAGCAAATATACATAAATAATCTTTCTTACCCTTTTCTGTATTCCTTCTGGACAGTTTATTATATTGTTATTTCACTTGAAATATGTTTTAGGAATTATTATATATCAATATATATAGACTCTTATATTAGGGGGACTTTGAATATTCATTTCTGTCTTTAAGAGTTATTATATTTTCTTTTCTGGAAAATGTTTTTTGTGAACTTTATACTCTTTATTTTATTGTTTATATATCTTTTACATGTGCTTCCTTTATATTTATTTGTCTTTTACTTTGTATATTGTATTTTTTTCTCAGGGAGATCTTTTTTTTTTTTTTATACAATTAAATCTTAAATTCTTTAAACACTTTTAAAAACTCCTTGAATTGATTTGCAATTTTCATTGCAGTAAGAGTTGGGCCCGTAGTTCTCTTCCCGTCTCTCCCAGCTCTGTATGGAAGAAGTCCCCACACAATTATTCGCTGTTTTCCGTTCTGTCACAGAGCCAGGACTAAGGGCCACGTCTCCTTTCCATGCACTTTGGCTGATACTGGGAGTCTAGTGAATATTAAATGGATGAATGGAAGAGTGGGTAAAAGGGTAAAGGAAAGGCTGAATTCAGGACCTGATGAGGACATGTGTGTCCCCCAAGCACAATCTAGACGTTTGTAGAGTCAGTGTATGTATGCACTGGTCAGTGGGTTGATAAGGCAGTGTGTATCATTCACTTTGTGAGGGGCCATTAAATGTTAACAGTTACTGTACAACAGGCAGAATAAAGGGAGAAATAGAAAAGGAGGGGGATAGACATTTGGGACAAAAACAAAAACAAAAACAAAATGCTTCAGAACCTTGACAGCAGGAGGGGGGTGGGAGGGTAGGCAACCCTAGGACAAATCATGAATGAAAGACCAGCTCCGGGGCAGGGTGCTTCCCCTTTTAGCCTGGAGTATAGGGCCATTCTTCCTCCGCAGAACTGGGTGCTGTGTTTATCACCCCTTCGCCTCCATCATCGTGGATTCTGACTTGTTCTTTGCAGACTTTGTCCCTTTGCTCCAGGTCAAGCCCCAGGGCTGATCATATTCTATAAAACATGCTTTGTGGGCCCTGAGTGACTGAGTCCTTAGGTGTCAGCCTTCGGCTCAGTTAATGATCCCGGGGTCCTGGGATCTGGCCCCACATCGGGCTCGCTGTTCTATGGGAAGCCTGCTTCTCCCTCTCCCACTCTTCCTGCTTGTGTTCCCTCTCTGGCTGTGTCTCTCTCTGTCAAATAAATAAATAAAATCTTTAAAAAAAGGAAAAGAAAAAAAAAAAAAACGTGCCTTGTCTCATACTGAACACACAGGTCCTGTCTTTGGCTACTTGACTCTGGGAAGTGATCTGACAAACAAATCATGCTAGGATGGTGATGGCTCGTGCTGACCTCTACATGGCGCCCCTTAGTCCGAATGATGCACCTCCTATAGGAGGTCTTTAGACCGTAAGAAAGTTGACGGTGGATTGATCTTGAACCTGAGGAACTTGTTTCCCAGGTTCCTAGGATATTTGGACCTAGTAAGCGTCATTCTTACTTGTGATAGTCATTAGAAATAGGTGAACTAAACAAGGATCTTTAAGCTGAAGAGAAAATGAAAGAAGTCCCACTGTAATAATGTCCCTTTGTGATTCTAGCATCATGAGGAATTGGGGAGGGAGGAAGTGTGCCAGAAGTCAGAACCATCCGGCCCCATAAAGATCTCTCCGATACCTTAATGGCATCCCCACGGTTTCTGCTCTCAATTCTTCTCAAAGGCCAGCAGTAAATAGGTCATAAAACATGCTAATTCTGTGTTTTATTTTATTTTATTTAATCAAATCCCTTTTCAGGACCCTTGACTGCATGTAAACTTTTTTTTCTCTATTCCTGTCCCACAGGCCAGGAAGCAGGATTTAACTCTGTCTCGATAACGTAACTCAGAGCATTTCAAGATCATCCTCAACAGTCAAGAGAAGCATGTATGTTTAAGTGTCACGTGCTCGTCCTTGTAGAAGCCGTTGCCTCAACCTTGCAGATAGCGTCCTGCTGACTCCTGTTCAGTGAGTGACTCCAGTGGGAAGGGCTGTCTAAGGCCTTCGCCAGAAGGTGCCGAGAACTTCCCAGAAGGAGCACCTGGTACATGACGCATCTGTATTTTTTTCTTAGATAATTGAGAGTGGGGATGGGGAGTGGCAGAATGTCAGGCTGTCACATACAGACTGTCAGACATGCTAAGGCAAAGTCTTTCATGGGGTTTTAATACTTTGAATGACTTAAATGTCGAAAGAAAGATTGATGAAGGAGTGGACCCTGACGGTGGAAAGGAGGAACCAGCATCTACTGAATGCCGGCCGTATGCCACGCGCTGTGCTGCTTCTTCCATAGACATTAACATAAATAATTATCCTGATCTTATGAATTAAGCACTTTTTATTTATCATAGTTGAGGAAATTGAGGTTCTGACAAATTTAGTAATTTTCTTTAAGTCTCAGTATTAATATATATATCAGAATAAATTAGTTTCATTCAAAAACCCACCTCACTATTCCATCTTTGCCTTCCCCCTTAGACACTCTTATTTTAAAGGTGAGCTAACCTAAACCCAGGGAAATAAAGCATCTTTCTCTCATTTCTCAGTCCAGAGCAGCAGGAAGCCAGAGGGAAGAAGGCGACCCTTTCATCTTCTTCCTCTATCCTTCACGTTTTTAATGATATGTTTTGATCACCACAGAGATTTTGCTGTTAACATAGTTTGAATCTCCTTATGACAGGTTTCTTTAAGCGATGTGCTTTTAATGAGTTGGTAAAATTGTGGCAGTTTGGAACTCACGTGGTCGTACAAGGTGTGGGGGGTGAGGTTCTTCCAGTAAGTCACTATTCACAAGTCAGTACGCAGGGAGCTTGACTGAGGCCCATGTATGCCTATGCCTGTGTGTCCGTATGTGTGCGTGTGTCTATGAATGTCGGAGACCAAACATGAATACATTTTTTTTGATCTGTCAATTGATGTCTGGCATCTAGAGCACTCTGCACATCCTAGGAAGCTTAAGGAAGTTAGTGGTCCATGCATGTGCACTAACCCCCGAAAGGGGCTCTCTCTATTGGAAATGCTAACAGTAACTCTATCACAACTATACTGGGGTTGTGGCCTCATCATTGCTGTCATAACGTCTTTTGAGTCAAGTCACGCTCTTTGCACCTGCTGTGTAAAGCTGGTTTTGGAGATAAGCTTTGCTATATGTCCTCAAGCCGGGGATTCCCAATGCATGAGCAGCGGGAGAGTAACAGGGAATGTAGAGCCAAACCGCTTGGTAGAGCTCAGATTCCTCCTACGTTCCCAGGGGTGTGGTTTCTGTGCTCTAGC
Source organism: Spilogale gracilis (assembly GCA_004023965.1). Lineage (NCBI taxonomy): Eukaryota > Metazoa > Chordata > Mammalia > Carnivora > Mephitidae > Spilogale > Spilogale gracilis. The sequence continues at coordinate 27,409 of PITA01017871.1, forward strand.
TATG
>PITA01017871.1:27512-42228 GCA_004023965.1 Spilogale gracilis
TGATGAGCTAGTCATTACTGTGATTGTGTTAGCTCATACAACACTCCATCCTAACAGACCTGGATGGAAGTCTCCTGCTGGCCTCAAAGGCGCAATCCCCATTAGTTCCACAACCCTAAGGAAATGAATTTTTCCAAGAACCAAGTGAGCCTGGAAGAAGACATTGAGCGTCAGATAAGACCCCAGTCCCAGCTGACACCTTGATCTCCGTCTTGTGGTATCCTCCCCAGAGACCCCAGCTAAGTCCTGTCCAGATTTCTGGTCTGTGCAGGAAGAAGCCACCAGAGGCGACCATGGGACTCGGCATAAGTGCCTGGCACCCAAGATTCCTCTTTGACACGAATGACCTGCATCCCTAGTACAGACTATGCCCTGATTCCAAAACAATGTCACAGATGGCGACACATTTCTTATGATTTGCACGTCTATCCTGTCACTGATCCATGAGACAATGGGGTCCCTCTTTCCAGGGATCCCAAGGCATCCTACTCATTCCCTTACTTAAGCCTTAGTTGGATTTATCGTAAGTGTAAGAAAAGGAGCTGTGACACAAGAGCCAGAAGGTTCAGATATCATTCATTTGTGGTATGACCTTGGGAAGGTCGCTCCTCTTGTGGTTTTGGTCTTCTCATCTGTACATCTAAGCCCAAGCTGATCTTTTACCTCCTCATTTCAAATCTCCCCCAAAGCTGTAGCAGGTTATGGATACTACAGTGGAGTCAGTCCATGCCAGCGAAGGCTTACGGCATTCCTTGGCATCCTAGCTGTGAGGTCGGGAGAGGCCTGGGCTCCTTATCTATCCTATTGGTCTTAGTTAACAGGTGACAGAGCCATAGCCCAGATTTTCTACAGCACATTTTCCTGCACATCCAGACTAACTGACATCTTTCTGTCTCCAAATTCATTCCTGCAGATGCTTCCAATCCTCATCACTTTATCATAATTGTTATGATAAGTACTTTTCTGCCAAAATAGTAGTAAAAACCCAATTTTCCTGAGCAAAATTAACAACGAAAAGTGTTCATGGCTCACGCAACGTGGTTATTAAGCTGTAGCAGGAATTGACTGCAGCTGAGAAGTAAGATATAATTAAAATCTGGGGCCCTCCACCACATATCTGGTCTGTGCATTTGCAATGTTGTAGATACAAGAATTACTGGGGCTGACCAGCTCAAGCTGTCTATTGGGAACCTGTCCAGTGGAATTATATCCATCTGAACTTGAGAGAGAAGGGCAGAGAGGGAGAGAGAAGTGAGCCCATACATTCAGGAGAGTAGAACAATAACTTGGGCAAATATGTAAGGCAGAGAGATGGTGGGAGAGACCCTCATTGTGAGTTCCAGTTTAGATCTGCCATTAGCTGTGTGATCTTGAATGAGCCATTCATCTCTTGAATTCTTAGAGTCCTCTGATCATATAGGGGGAGGGTAGTATATATCACTCATGACATGCTTGGCTCTGACATTATTGGTTGTTATCCTACTTACACAAGGTAGAAAGGACAGGTCTAACATGAATAATGTGGAGCCATAAGAGTAAAAAAACCACAGATTCGTTAGAGAAAGACAAGACTGATGAAGACAAAGCCAGGAAGTACTAAATACTTAGTGGATTTATTTACTTTGGTTGGTCTTCTGCTTTTCAATTTATATGGACGTTACTACCTCATGTAGTGTTTTTTTTTTCCCTAAATGATCATGTTTTTATTAAACTCATATGCAAAATTCTTATCTTCAGAAGCCCTTGACTGGGATATTAATTATAGTGGGTTTTTTTATTGTTGTTGTTGTTTATTTGTTTGGTTTTGTGACTGACTTTGTTTGACCCCTTGACCCTATAGACATTTCTAGATGCTATTGTGTCTTCTCCTCTTTTAAATTCATTTCAAATAAAAGGTATATATGTGTGTCAGGTGTTTTATGGCTCTTGGGGCCTCAACAGACATTCATAGTTTTACCTTCACTTATGTGTTATAGGTCTATTGGAACACACGGGTGCTCAATGATAACATTTTTAGAGCCTGGTGTGTTTACCTTCAATCGCTCTGAGACCATGGACAGTAGGTCACAGATGTGACTCTACTTTGGAGCTATGACGTGGGGTAGGGAGAGAAAAGGGAGGAGTGCTTAGGAGGGGTTCTGGAACCCAAACGCTTTCCATCCCTGCTCACCTGCTGGAGGAGGCTGCTCTCCACAAGTGAGGGTAAGGCTGAGGGTCATGGTCTCATCCCGTCTCTCCTGAAGACATTCCAAGGTACTTGCAGGAGTTTGGCCACCTGTCCATTCGCTCAGCTAATCCCAGACAGGTCCCACCCTCCAACTCCAGCATCCTGGATGTTCTCCATCGGGACCCTGTGCTGTTAGGATTTGCTCCAATGCTGGACAAGCTCTTAGGAGCAGGGTGGGTTACTTGTTCTCTCTGGGCCTTTGTTTCCCTAACTGAGGACTGTCAGAGTGGACTACATAATCTCCAAGTTTTCTCTCTGTTATGAGCGGTCATGCTTCTTAGACAGATGTATACAGCTGTGGCCAGATTCTAACAGAATTGCAATAAAGATTCTTGGACCAGATTTCTTCTTGCAAGCATTTCATTCAGGTTTTCAAAGATTGAAATTAACTCCTGCCCTAGGTCCTCAAGGTAAAGGCAGGCACATCTGAAAAGGGACAACTAAGGGAAGGTGTAAAGGGCCACTGATATAGCCAACACCAAGGGCCTGGCCCTGGGCTGGGCACAGCTCCAACATTATCTCAGCTGGTGGCACAGAAGACATAGGGACACAGGCTCTGGGTTCCAGCTGCCTGGCTTCAAACTCTAGCTTCAATAGTGATTATCCATATGGCATTGGGGAAGTCATCTAAGAACTCTACAACCCAGTCTCCTTATTTATAAAATGAGTATAAGAACACTCTTATTATGGAGTTGTTGTTAGAAGTTAAATATATTTATACATGCAAAAGATGTAGAAAACAACACATGGTAAGTGTTAAACAGAAGGTAACTATTATTACTAATATTCCATTTTAACCACCTGTGTCCTTTACAAATACGGAAACCGAGGCTCAGAGAGATTGAATTCACCTAGTCAGTTAGTGGCAGGATTGGGATTCATATCCAAGTTTATCCAGATTCAAAGCCTATATTCTCTTTTCTATGCTAAATGTTTCAGAGATTAGAGTCTGGAACAGTTGTCTTCCCCCTTGATTTTGACTTATCCAGAATCGACATGAACACAGATTAAAGAAACCTGATACTCACTGTTTAGTTCCCACGTGTAGGCCCTTGTTCAAGGAGGTGGCCAGACCCCGAGACTTCACGCTTCAAGTATGCACTCGGGAAGCCAGGCAGGAGCCGAACGTGTCCCACTTGGCTTCGAATGGTCCCTTCCTGCTGGCTGGCATAGGGGAGGCAGACAGCATGCGTTCTCTGGAGTCAGACATTCATCCTGGAAATGGTGAACTTCCTCTCAGGGCTGGGTTTCTGGATCTCATAACAGGAGTCTGGCTACCTGCCTTGCAGGGTTCGGGCTGGGGGGAATACCACCACCACTTTTGGTTTCCTGGCACATTATACAGGACTCCTTAGCTCGTGTTCATTTTCTTTCTGCCTTTCCCTGTCTTTCTCGTACTGCTACTTGAGACCATAATTCTTCTCAACAATCTGAAATTCGGTATCTCTGATCTTTCAACTATTGCTGTATTTTATATATAAAAATAAAAGCTTATCGAGGTCTGTAATTGCTGAGGGATTTCCCTCCTTTGAAACCTCTTTGGGCAACCAGAGTCTCTTTGGTTTCTCTCATATAGATTCTGATGTTAACATTTTAATAACACATTCAGAGTGTTTTTGTTTTATGAATTCTAATATAGATGGAGATTCTTCCCAAGAGATGTTTTAAAGCAGGTGTTTTTAAGTGAATGACTCAATATCCACCTGCGTATTTCCATAACACAAAGCCATTTTTTTTCTTCTAGGCTTCAAATTGATCTCTAGTTTTAAGGAAGCTCTGAGTGGTCACCTGCCTTATTTAACATTTCTTTGCCTTTCTCAAGGAGCTAACTGCATTCTGAAAGTCCCGTGTTCTGTGTGTGTGTATGTTGTACAATCAAAAAAGTTTGCCCACAGTTTTATGCTGACTTCCTCTCACCAACAGTGGTTGGAGAAAAAGTAACTATAACATCTATGGAAATATCTTTGAGAGAATGTGCATAGGTAACAATCCATGCGCCTATTCTGTTGCAATCATCTGCCTCCCTTAGTGGCGAATTTTGCCTGTTCCAGGGGAAGTATCTGGTCTTAACTCCTTAAAATGGTCATATGTCTTTGACCTAAGGGCTAATGGGACAGTGTGCAGTTGGGGAACCAGAGTGTTTTCTGGGGAGAAGGGAGGGAAGAGAGATAACCACTGATGTGGAAGTGTGATACTAACAATTTTTCAGACTGTTGCGTCTAAGAGACTCTCCTTGTAGGATGCATTAATAGGGATTTCTCCAAAGTTTTGGTCACAAAATCTGAGATGATACCATTCCTCCAGCTCCTTTTGAAGTGTTATTATATCTGTGGGTTTTTTTTAAGATTTTATTTATTTGAGAAAGGGAGAGCACAAGTGGAGGAGAGGGGCAGATGGAGAGGGAGAAGCAGACACCCACTGAGCAGGGAACCTGATGCTGGGCTCGATCCCAAGAACCTGGGACCAAGACCTGAACTGAAGGCAGACACTTAACCAACTGAGCCACCCAGGTTCCCCAGGATATCTGTTTATATATGAAGCACTTTTAGGTTGTACAATTAGAAGTACTGCCAATTTTTAAAAAAGATTTATTTATTTATTTCAGAGAGAGAAAGACCATGCATGAATGGGAGGGACAGAAGGGGGAGAGAGAGAGAGAGAGAATCTCAAATCGGCTCCGCACTGAGTGCCCAGCCTGGTATGGGGCTTCATTCCACGACTCTGAGATCAGGACCTGAGCTGAAACCAAGAGTCACACACTCAACACGTAACTGACTGCACCGACCAGGGGCTCCAGTACGCTTTTCTTTCACCTACATTCCTCAAAGCTATTTCACAAAGGAGTACGTTTCTTGCTGCACACAAGTAGCGTGCTGTCGAGTGCGATTCCGTAGGACATCGGCTGTGAAGCGCTGGTGACCAGGTGAGTCCGCTGGAGAGGGTCCTGGAAACTGGGTTCCTGGCACTTCAAAGACCGAAAAGCCAAGTACTTTCGGTCTGTGAGATCATAGAGGCCAAGGGAATAGAACATTAGGCGTAGGAAAGACCCCAGACAATCAGTCCAAGTGTCCCAGCTTGCTTGGTGAGGGGAAGAAGCTTTGCTCAAAGCCCTCAAGTGAGCAGTAGGGGGACAGTGAGGGCCACAGCCCCTGTCTCCTGCCCCTTGCATGTGGTACTGCAGGACGCCAAGCGGCTGTAGTCCAGAAATGTGGGGTGTGGAAAGGGAGAGAGATTTTTAAAAATGCAGAAGGAGGGCGCCTGGGTGGCTCAGTGGTTAAAGCCTCTGCCTTCAGCTCAGGTCATGATCTCAGGGTCCTGGGATCGAGGCCGAATCGGGCTCTCTGCTCAGCGGGGAGCCTGCTGCCTCCTCTCTCTCTGCCTGCCTCTGCCTTCTTGTGATCTCTCTCTCTGCCAAATAAATAAATAAAATCTTTTAAAAAAAAGGAGAAGGAAAGATGGAGAACAGACAAAAAAGGAATTTCTGGATATTGATTCTTAGACTGGATTTCTGGGGGTGGCAGAGGAATGCCAAAGCAGAGATTCATGCAGAGCATATTCAACTTCTGGCAAGGGATATAAGTATGAGAGTACAGGAAACTGTGTCTGCCTAGGAGAAGGGCGCGGAGAGAAGGGCATACAGCACCTTGGAGAGCTCTGAACACTCCCTAGAGAACCGCTTTTGGAGCCATTTGTCAAAGATTAGAGAAAAGAAGAAGTGGACATCCTCCGGTTATAAAGAAAAGACATAGGGGATTTTAGATCATAAACAGGTAGAGGAGGAAGGAGGAACCCCTCCTCTTTTTTGTGATAAAGCCTTTCTGTTTCAGAACACTGCTGAAATGTGTACGTTGGCAGGTGTGATGAATACCTTTACTTTTTAGCACTTTACACCTTACAAAGCACTTTATAGTGTACAAGGACCTGTGTGATCTCATAAGCCCTCGGCAGCTCAGCGCGGCTCTCACATGCTGTGAGGCAGGAGAGACTCTGGGGATGAAGCTCCCTACGTAAAGTGAGGAAGGGAAGGAATGATCATTTGGATTTCATCAGTTCATGACAATGAATACACGCTGTACACATGGAGTAGTAAACACGGAGACTGGAAGCGAACCTCCTGGGTTCAAATCCCAGCTCTACCACCTAGTGGCTGTTGACTCGGGGCAAACGATTTAACCTCCGCGTGCCTCAGTTTCCCTGTGTGTGGTGAGGAGAGCCACAGTACCGGCATCCAGGAGCTTTAAGATGACATATTTTTATATCGTGTAGAAGATGCCTGACAGTAAGAGCGAAATAAATGCTTGGGAAAAAGTAGAAAAGCTCCTGTTATTAGAAGGTAAGTTCCTGCATGTCAGTTACCATGTATTTGTAAATAGCATTTGTTGAGACAATAAATTCAGTGTTTGATCCATTTGAGGGGAAGTACCTTCTGAATTGGTTCCATATGTATACATGTATCTATATATACATTTGTGTGTGTCTGTATATACACAAACATACGTATGTGTAAATATATGTGTACACACACTCACAAAGTCCAACAAAGGGAATAATTAACCTGAAGACTGGAAGGTGCCTTTGCTATATCCCAAGACCGAGACTCTGCCTCATTTTCAAGTCTTTGGGAAGTCTGTGGACGGCAGCACCAGCGCCCACCGCAGAACACCCCCTGCCCGCCTGCATCTAGCCGTCAGTTGTCTCGGCCGTGCTTGCCTGGAGCCAGGGAGGGCTCGCTCACTGCACACCTGTGCGTGGCCTCAAGGGGGGCTGGCCTGTTAGTGGGAGTCGCTCTCACACGGCAGCCCCTTCCCCACCCCATGCCCCCAGCCCGTACTGGGGGGCTCACGGCTCTGCAAGCTCAAGGACAGAGCGAGTGCCCTCAAACACGTTGGACCCGAGCTGCGCACGTCCTAAATCCTTGCAGGTCTTAGCTTAATTCGGTTCCTGGGACACGCACTGGATTTTGTATGACGTAGATTATTTTTATTATTTTGGCTTCTAGTGGCTTCTCCCCCAAGGGCAGAATGAAGACGTCCGGCTTAAACACTCTGCGCCCCAAGATGTGCAATGAGCGAGGGGCAACCCCCAGAGCCCACCCAAGGCCTGCAGTGCCCGGGAGCGTCTGGGAAGGAACGGCCGTCCTCGGCTTCCGGAGAGGCAGGAGAGGAGGCGTCTGAGTGACAACAAGTCCTCTGAGCTCCTTGAGAAGGGCTAAGTACAGTAATTTGTTGTAATGACTCAGATTTAAAACAATAACCCAGAGGCATAATAGCCCGGGCCGGGAATGCCTACGGCAGGTGATGGGCTGTTAATGGGAAGTGAGCAGTTTGGTTTGGTGACAGACGATCTTCAACGGCTCTCAGCCCGGATATGTGCTCTGCAGTGTGAGAGCCAAGCTTGCTCTCAGGGCCAATGTGCACGACTTCCTCTCGGTCTGCGGAGAGCCGTTCTCCTCATGGAGGCCCCTTTTCAGCTCCACTATCCGCACGACTGAAAGCAGATTTCTAAGGCTTCCCTTCTGTGATCATTTTCTCTCGCTTTGTTTCGTTTGTTTTCTTTTTTCTTCTCCCTTCATCTCCCTCTCAGAGAAGCTGCGCCTTCAGCGCTGCTTTCCTAAGTGGATAATGGGGAATGAATACACTGTAGCTACAGGACTGGCACCTGCCCAGGTCGATCAGCGTGAGACAGCCTGGAGATCTGCCCAGACCCGACAGAGACCGGGCCGACCGTGCCCAAGCTGGCGGCAGGTGCACCCAGGGACACGGTGACTATTGCAAGGTCTCTGCTGCCAGGGAGAAGGTCTGGGACGGCACACCTCACTTCACCCTCCCCCGTCCTTCCCGCACAGCATCTCCACCTCTCGTCACACTGACAAGGAGCGCGACCAACTCATGGCCAGCACCAGGGGAGGCCAAGGATTAGAGCGCCTCGCATGTCAGAGATGTTAGTATTTTAAAAGTTACTAAGCCTAACCACTCACCCAGGGAAATAGGTCTCTCCTTTCCTTATCAGACCTCCCTCCTCCTTCCTGGTACTGTCTCCTAGTACCTAGTACAGACTATTCAGACTTGTGTTACCAGGGCCAGCAGTCCTCCCTTGATTTCCCCTATCATATTTGCCATTTTCTCAGTGTACTTCACTCTGCAAACGCACCCTGATGAATTCAAGTTCTTGTGAGTGACAGTTAACTTAAGGGCTAGCCTTTCAGGAGACTACTCGAGGAATTAATCTCTAAGGATGGCATTCCACATATTAGCAGGCTGCAAGGAACACAGACACAGAAAAACACCCAGATATGCTCACACACACACACATTTTTGTGGGAGACTTTCATATATCAGCACTAAGAAGACTAGTTCCACTTGTGATTTTTTGCAGGGAAATAAACCCCTTGCTGAGAGTCAACATATTCAGTTAAATTCAGCAAATAGTCCTTATAATTGGTTGAATTGTCTTCCAAAAAGATATGTCGAAGTGTTAACTGGGATGTCTGTGAATGTCACCGTTTTAGGAAATAGGGTCTCTGAGGTATAGTTAAGCTAAGATGAGGTCCTACTGGAATAGGGTGGACCCTACCCCAATGCCCGGTGTCTTCATGGGAACAGGCGAGGTTACACGGAGATGCACACAAGGAGAATAGTATATGAGCGGTAGGCATGGATCGCAGCGGTGTATCTGTAAGCCAAGGGACACCTGGGATTGCTGTGGGATAGGAAGAGGCAAGGAGGAAGGCTCCCCAGCCTTCAGAAGGAGCCTGGCCCTCCCAACACCTGGATTTCAAACTTCTAGGCTCCTGAGAGAGAATGAATTTTGTTGTTAAGACACCAGGTCCGGGGTGATTTGTTAGAGCGATCATGGGAAACCAAGACAATCCCTGAGTACACATTAAGCGTTAGGCTGTCGTCCAGATACAGCGGTGGCTGAGGCGTCTGTGGCCACTGTGCTCCGTGAGCTTGCCGGGCTCTCTCTGGAAGGTTCCAGAAGGCGCAGCTGTGGGTGGGGAGGATTTCACAGTCGTACGCTTCACTGACGATGACGCAGTCGATGGCATATCCTCACAGTCACATCCAGAGTTGGGCTTGGAGCCCTTTGGATGTAGCATAGTCTCCATGTTAAACACTGACCTGTCCAGGGCTTTCCTTCACTCATAGAGTTTGGGAAAATATTTGACTTTGATGTTAAACAGGCTTCATCACTGAGCACTTCAACATTCCACATTCCACATTCTCATGTGCATGAGAGGAATACTCAGACATTGTGAGAGATCTGTGAGGAAGATCCCAGAGTAGTGAATCATAGAGCTGGACAGACAGATGGACCCAAGTCCTATCATCTATCCTTGTATACACCACCTGCTAAAGTCGTTACCTTAAGCAAGTTGTTTAACTCCTTGGACTGACTTCGATTTCCTCACCAATAGCGTGAGAACAGCAGTAGCGTTCCTCTGGTAGGTGGCTGGGGGTGTTGACTGAATCAATATCTATGAGGTGCTGAGGGTGCTCAATAAAGAGTCGTCAGCATTGCCGTTTTACTGGGAGGAAACTAGGTCACAGAGAAGTGACGTGATTCGTCTAAGGACACTGGAGCCTGAGCTGGTCCTAGAACCATTCTCAGAGTGATGGCTTCCCTTAACAGTTTCTGAGTCGTTCACTTGAGGGGTTGTGCTTGTTAATGTTTCCAACTCTGAAATCAGACATAAATGTAATCTCAAACTTGATCAATTAATATCTGTGGGCCCCATTTTTTTCACCTGTATGAAAGGTATCGATCTCACTTGGTTGTGGTTTGAGTGAGATTAGAATGAATATAAATACTTAACCACAAACTTGTAAGCATTCATAAATGTTTCTGGCTATTGTCTGTATTTGATAGAAGTAAGTTCAGCTGTATGTAACTAAATAATAGTGACTTTAAAACTCCCAGGTTCATTTTCTCCTGTAAAAAGAGGAGGGAGACGTGTAGTCCAGGATGATATGGTGATGTCAAAAGCCACCAGAGACCCAGCTTCTGCCTCTATTTCTGTCCTTATATCTTCAGTATGTGGTTTCTACTCTCAAAGTCACATCATCCTCCAGTGTGATTTCTGGAGCTCTACCTGTCACACACACATTATGACAGCACGAGCATGTGTGGGGAGGGGAGCAGAGCAGGAAGAAGAAAAAGAAGACCACTTCTCATCTAAATCAGGTCCCTAAAGAAGTCATCTCTCAAGTCAACACTTTCTGTGTATTTCATTGGCCAGAATTTAATCACATGATCACACCTGGCTGCAAGGGAGGCAGGGAAATGTAGTCTTGTACTGATCCTCAGTAAAATCCAGGCTCTTCTACAAACATAGAAAAGATAGGGGGAAAGGCAAGGAGCAGCCTTGGCCAGACTGTCATTCTTGTCTTTATAGTTGCTATGCTAGGTATGAGGAGCCCGCCCCTTAGGAATTTGCAGGTTTTCATGCAGTGCTGTAAATGTTTGAAAGATGCATGGTGTATTATGAGAGTCTCAGGAGGAGATATTAACTCCATCTGAAGTCATCTGAGGTGGCTACTTGGGAGAAGTCTTTAAGGTGAGGCTTGATGTTTGAAAGGTTTGCCTGGATGAGAGTAGGGAAGGGGATTTTTGGTGGAAAGGGCACAGCAAACACAACCTACTGGTTTTCCCAGCCTGCCCCTTGGCTGCTTGCAATGGTGCTGGGGATGTGTGGTCAGCCCAAAGGCTGTCCTGGGACCTCTTTCACCCATGAAGTCTCGAGGGCAGAAGGTGAGGGGTGCTGAGTCCTGCTATCAAAGAAGGTTTCCCGACTCCCCATTCTCCTTTCACCAGGCAGCAATCTATTTGTTAAATAGATTTAACCAGCTGCTTATTGAAAGAAACATATTTTTTGGGGAATTAACTGCCATATTCAAAATGGGTATTTACTACTACTAACTTGTCAAACATCAGTGAATTTGTGTCTAATAATCATTTTTTTCAATTAACTCACAGAATTAATGCTTCCCATTAATTCTAAATCAAGTGTATATTTGTAAACCTCTAAGTCACAACATAATCAAATCTTCTCTCGCAGCCTGTTTTTGATGGCTAAGTGTTGGTGAAAGACTCTCAATGATGTCCTTAGAGGTGAAATCTGCGTCTACCTATATGCAGTTGCAGACTCAGCTAGAGGACAGTGGTGCGGGTAGAACTATTTTCCACTTACACCCTTCCTAGTGCCTTCCTCTCATTCTTTTCTCCCTCAAGTACCACAGGTGATGGAAGGTGTCTTTAGCTGGAATACTGTCATGATCTAAGCTGATAGTTTAACTTTGATCTCTGTCTTTAATCTTGGTGATAGAAGGCCTTGGAAAAATCTGCTTATCGTGGTGCTTAGCTGGGAGTCAACAGACCTGTTTTCCCTTTCATATTTATTTTTTAATTGAAGTATAGTTGAAATACAGTGTTACGTTAGTTTCAGTTGTATACCACCGTGGTTTGACAAGTCTGTATGTCATGTCACCACACAAATCTATGACAATACCAGCAAGTACATGCTCTGTGCTGCTCCTTTTATCTCTGCGACTTACTCACTCCATGACTGGAGGCCTGGATTCCCCCACATTGGCTGCACCAGTTTGCATCCCCACCAAGAGTGCACTGGGGTCCCTTTCTGTCCACGTCCTTGCCAACACTTGTCATTTCTTGTCTCTTTGACTGTAGCCAGTCTGACAGTCTGACCGATATCTCACTGTGGTTTTGACTTACATTTCCCTGAGGGCGAGTGGCGTGAGTCTTTTCATGTCTCTGTTGCCCACTTGAATGTCTTTTTTGGATGAGGACCTGGGTTTTAATTGTGGATTTTGTCATGTGACCATGACCAAGTCATGTTCTTCCTTGGAGGGTGTGTATCAGAGTAAAGTCAAGCCAGTTTCCTTACTGCAGCATTTCTCAGTGATATTACTCTTTTCATGTGCATGGAGAGTCTGCAACCGGAGGGTGGATATACTCTTCTTTTCCAAACCTCTTTGAACACAGAGTTTTATTTTTCTTTTCATGGAGCATCTGGGTGGATTGATGATATGAGGAAAACATTTTGGCAAAGGCTGAGTAGGATGATTCCCAGGGTCATCAGGCTCTGTCATTTCAGGATTTTGTTTCTTAGTTCAGAAATCTGGACTGAGCTTCTGAAGGATGACTTGGCGATGTGGACATCTGCTCACCTTCTGACACCCCCAGCTTCCTCCCCCAACTCTGGCCAGTTCAGAAGCCATATGCAGAAAACGCGTAGCAAGCTCAGAAGCCCTACCTCTGGTAAGTCTCCCAGGTAAGGATCGCAATAGACTGATCTCTGCAGCCTGGCTACTCCCTGCTGCACCCAGCCTCACTCAGCATTCGGTCCCTTGCCTCCCCAGCCCAGCAGTTACATGCTCAGCATGTACCTCGGAAATGTTTAAGTGATAACAAATACCCGGAATGTTCATTATCATCCAGCAGTGCAGACAGCCCTTGCACAGGGCATGGGGCACCTTAGAGAAGGCAGTGATTCCTGTGGCGCCTGGTGGCTCAGTAGGTTAAGCCTCTGCCTTCAGCTCAGGTCATGATCTCGGGGTCCTGGGATCAAGGCCCACCTCGGGCTCTCTGCTCAGTGGGGAGCCTGCTTTCCCTTCTCTCTCTGCCTGCCTACCTGCCTGGCTGTGATCTATTTCTCTGTCAAATAAATAAATAAAATAAAAATTAAAAAAAAGAAGGCAGTAATTCCTTTCCTCATTTGCTGAGCCATGTGGCTGAACATATGTCAGCCTTGCGGTGCGAGGGGTGCGCGTAGCTCGTCCGCCTGGGTCCAGCTAGCTGCCGTGCTCCAGCGGCACTGCCGTCCACCCGTGCAGCTGGAGGCGAGCAGTCCCAGCCTAGCCCCGGGGGGGACTTCTTGATGTGATTCACGACCCGTCAGGGAAGAGCTCCAGAGGTGCCCAGAGGAGTCTCTCAAAGGAGCTAGTTGTCTGATGCTTCAGCCACCCTTCTTCATGGTCCAGAAGCATTTACATCATTGAGATACCAGCTTTAAAGTCTCAAGACCTCTTTACAGTCTTAGAAGTTCTTGGAGACCTAATGATTATCTCTGTCAGTATTTATTATATCAGAAATTTAAGTGGAGGAAATGGGAACAATTTATTAATTCATTTAAGAATAGCAACAGTAAATTGCTTGCATGTTAACATAAATAGCACACTTTTGATGAAAAATAACTTTATTTTCCAAAGCAAACAATAAATATAGCAAGAAGAATGGTTTTGTTTTACATTTTTGCGAATCTCTGTAGTCGAAGACAGCTGGATTCTCGCGTCTGCTTCACAGGCGATCTGCCGGGATACATTGGCTTGGTTGGACTATATGAAGAAGACCAGCCTCACAGGGACATGTGTTTGGGAAAAGCGTGACCTCATGGGCCCCCTAAAAGAGTCTAGGGGATGTTCGGGGTTCTTGGGCTACACTCTGAGGAAGTAGCCGACCTAGTGTATGCCTGTGCAGAGGAGAGCGGCTGAGCAGTTTTGGGTGTAGACGGTCCACACAGCAGAGAGTAGCCACTTCTCAGGTCACATGTGCTTCTTTTGCCTGCGCTACTTCTCCAGCCTCTCGGGCTGTTTCCTGAATTCCGTCTTGTTCCTCCTGCGCTACTTCTCCAGCCTCTCGGGCTGTTTCCTGAATTCCGTCTTGTTCCTCCATAAGCATCTTCTGAACAGAAGCCAGAGTGAGCCTCTTAGAGAGGACTTCACTTCTGTCACTGCCTTGTTCCCAGATGCTTGCTGGCCCCATCACACACAGACTAAGACTCCCAGCTCCTGGACCTGGGGCCCTGGTCCTTGCCCCAACCCCACCTTGTTTCTTTGCTGTCTTTCCCTTGTTGGCTTCGCTCAGGCAGCACCGGTCTCCTTTGTCCCTGTGAACACACAGGGTCCTGATTTAGGGCTCCTGTACTGTCTGTTCCCTCTCCATGCGTGTTCTTCCCTCAGGTCTCAGCATGTCCTGCCATTCAGATTTCAGATTGAATGTCACCCACATGGAAAGCATTTGATTTTCTTCATGGTCTTTATTACTGTCCGCAATTGTCTAATTATGTTACTTGTTTACGATCTGTCTTCTCACGCAAGGAATTAAGTTCTATCAGAGCAAGGAGCTTATTATATTCAGTACTGTATTTTTAATGCCTGAAATGGTATTTGGCCCATAATAGATGCGCAGTAAGTACTTCTGAAGGGACGAATGAAAGGATAGCTGTACAAAAGAATATTTGCACTGAAAACACTGAAAATCAGACCTGTCACTTACTAGTTTATGACCTTGGGCAAGTTCCTTGAGTCTTAGTTTTCTCGTATGTAAAACATTTCTTTCTGGTGAGCAGCCCCTCCAGTCGCCCACCTAGAACAAAAGATACTCCGGCCGGGAAGCCCAAGGTATGCAGGAACTCTGTGTCAGGAACCAGAGTCAAGAAGCACGTGTTAGAATAGAAGATGCCCCTCGTGT
>PITA01017872.1:0-42079 GCA_004023965.1 Spilogale gracilis
GAGGGAAACGAAACAACAGAGACTTTGGACACAGAAACAAACTGAGGTACTTGGAGGGAGGGGGGTGGAGGGATGGGAGAGCCTGGTGGTGGGTACTGGGGACACCTAAAGCGTGGAGCACTCGGTGTGGGGAATGGGGAATGAATCTTGGGACACTGGAAAAAAAAATTTTAGTAACAATAAAAAAAAAAAAAACAAAGACAAAAATGCCAAGAATGGACAATGAGGCAAGGCATGAGGTAAATGACATAATGCAAAGAGGAATGAACACCTAGTTCTTTTTGGAGATTAGGGGAAAATTTACTGAATGATAAAATTTGAGGTGTGACTTTAAAGAGTAGAAGATTGGCAGGCAGTACCTGGATGCTAATCTGGGTGAGTGGTGATAAAGAGGACCCTTCAGGGAAATGGGATCCCATGTATAAAGGTTAAGGCTTAATACCCTACAATGTTTTGAGACTGCAAATAGTTTAAAAGAATGGGACTTAGAGGGAACTAGCACAGTTGTGCCTAGCTGGTAGGCAGAGACCAGCTGATTAAGGAGTGTTAAAGCCATACATAGAAGCTGGGGTATCTTTTCATATGTAACAGGGAATCATGGATAGTTTGAAAAAAAGAGTTGTTAATATCATAAGAGTACTTTAGAGAGATCAATGTGATGGCAAAATGGTAGATGGACAAGGGGGTGAAACAGGAGACCAATGGGTAGGTGATTTATTAAGCCAGAGAAGAATGATAAAATGCAGAGAGAAGGTAGTAATAGCAGAAATTTTAAAAAAATCTCTTATTTTTATTATTCTTTTATTAACCTACAAAATATATTTAATGTTTGCTTTAAATAGCCTTTAGTTAGACATCTAGAAGTCCTAGATGTCTTAGTATAAACATATAAAATTATTTATTAACAATTTATGAATGCATTCATTTATATTTTATTTCAAAATAATACTTGAGGTTTTAATATTGGAAATAATAAATACAATGAAGCTAAAACAGAAATAGTTTTTAAATTAATAAGGGAAATAATACATATATAGCCAAGATAAACAATGCTGTTTGAGGGGCACCTGGATGGCTCAGTCATTAAGTGTCTGCTTTAGCTCAGGTCATGATCCTGGAGTCCCAGGATCCAGCCCCACTTTGGGCTCCCTGCTCAGCAGGAAGCCTTCTTTTCTCCCTCTCTCACTCTGTCATCTGTGTTCCCTCTCTAGCTGTGTTTCTCTCTGTCAAATAAATAAAATTAAAAAAAAAAGAACACCTACTCTATAAGTGGGAGGGGCAAGACTCAAACTCAGTGTCACTAGCTCTAAAATCTGAAGTTATTCTATAGTTACAGAAAATAATCATCAGTGGTGCAGGAAAGAGTTAACGTAGCAGGCCTGAGATCTTTAAGAAGGCTGCTTGCAAAGTTGGCCTTTGGCTGGCATCGAGACCTTGAATTTCAGGAGGGCCCCTGTTCCCGGTTCCCAGTTCCCAGAACTGATAGATGTGGCACACTGGGCCTGAACTGTACAATGTGGTTTATGCTGAACACCTGCTTTCCTTCTGGGAGTCTGAACTTTCATATGTGCTTCAGAGTGTGGTTTCATGTCCAGGCTCCAGCAAAAACCTGTGTGTGAAATCTCTACCGTGCTTCCCTGGTGCACCTTCTACCCACACAGTTTCAACCCCTTGGCAAGGGAATGGGGTGGTGGGGGTGGGAATTAAACACGTTCCTGTGGGAGAGTATTTATGGAATTCTGTGCCTGATTTCCTCAAGATTCTGCCCCATGCACCTTTTTCCTTTGCTGATTTGCTTTGTATCCTTTGTGGTAGCAACTTTATACCGTGAGCTCAGCGATATGCTGACTCCTAGCAACTCATGAACCTCAGTGTGGTCTTGGGCATCCCTGAAACATCACCACCTCATTACAGCAACTGAAAGAGGCCTCAGAGCTTGTAAAGCACAAAGACTAAACAAAGTGCTAGTTCTGCATCACTAATCAAGACATAAAGGAAAATAGGGACCCAAAAGTTAAGGCTAATAATTGCAAATTGCCCGTAGATCCAGAGAGCAGATTCAAAATGTACACTGTAAGAATGGACATGTGTAGCCAACAAGGACCACATGGGGTGGCTTAGTTGGCTAGTCCTGCATCTGGAGAAATTTAAGCAGGGACAGTAACCCCAAATGTCTTCCATACCTTTCTTTTACAGTCACTGCCCACAATTTCATCCAGAACAGAAGTGCCCAAAATAAGACTACATTTCCCAGATTTCCTTGTAGGTGGGTGTGGTCATATGACTAAGCATGTAAGCAAAAAAAAAAAAAAAATCGTAGCAACTTCTGTCTACTGTGGTCTCTCTCCTCCCCTTCCTAGGGTTTCTTCACCCAAATAAACAAGTTGTACTTGAATCCTTATCTCAGGGTCTGGTTCCGGGTAAGCCAATGAGATGTAAACTTCCCGACACTAGCCCATGGAGATTTCACCTAATCCAGAGTTAGGAAAGCCACATGGATACCCTCTACACACACACACACACACACACACACACACACACACACACACACACACTCATATATACACTTGTAACTTTTCTCTGAACCACCGATCCCAAAGACATCCACATTCCTCAGCCACTTGACTGGGCTTTACCACCCCTCCATGAATAGCCCAGAAGAACAGAAAGTGAAATGAACACCAGAACAATGAAGGATTACCAGTTCTGGAGCTCTCCATTGTTTTAACCGTACAACCGTACGCACCATCCACACCACCCACCATGACTCCCAGCCTGCAGACCTTGGTAAGCGCTCATTAAACCTCCATTCATCAGACAAGCAATTGGAGCAGGCAGCGTCTGCTCCGAAAAGCTCCACTCCTAGTCCCCTACTGTATTATCTCTCTGGGCACCAAGGATGACTTGCCCCACCCCTACTCTCTCTGAACATAATGCTGCAGAATATGCATTTGGTCTTTGAGCCTATTCTTCCCGCATCTTCAGGACAGCCTGCCAGAAACACGCTCCTCCAACAGCCTGCTTGTTCACAACTACATTTCCATTTTAGCGAGCGCAGCTGTCACTCTGCTGGAGGAGGCCCGCTGGCTTATTGAGGCCTGCCGTCTCACCCTTGCCACCTGCCCAAAGGGAAAATTTAATTCACAGAAACTTAAAAGAGTGCCTAATTCAACCTCCCTTCCAATCAAAATATCCTCTCGAAAGCCTCCCTGACAGCTGCCATCTCATTATTTCAGGAACACTCCAAATAACAGGGAACCCACTATTACATGCTGTAGTCAGTCCTATGGTTGGAAGGTTCTAATTATTAATCGTTTTTAAGAGACATTCATTAAACATTTACTATGTGCCAGGCACTATGATGAATGCTTTATGTGCGAACTCACTTCATCCCAACCATCCCATGAAAGAGCTGCTATTTTTCCTCCCCTATCACAGCACAGTGAAGGGAAGCGCCCGCCCAACATGACAGAGCTGACGAGTGGCAGGAGGAGATTTCAAACAAAGAAAGTCTGACTCTAGAGTCTTCCTATATTTTTCTTGTTGGGGGGAAGAAATCTTTCACCATTTAACTGAGGTCCAGATCCATGTGAGATGGTGATGCAGCCAAGGATACCCCCTCCTTGGTAATGTGCATATGGACCTAAAATTTTGCACACGATTTCAGGGAGTCAACCCACCCCATCCCATGACAGGTTAAAAGCTTCTGCCAAATCCCTACCAAGATTCCAATGGCATTTTTCATAGAAGCAGAAAAAAACACTCCTAAAGTTTATATGAAATCAAAGAAGACCCCAAATAGTCAAGGAAATCCTCAGAATAAGAACAAAGCAGGAGGCATCCCACTTTCTGATTTCAAGCTGTACACCACAGCCGTAGCCATCAAAACACTGGGGTATAGGCATAAAAACAGACAGACCAATGGAACGAGATCTAGAGCTGAAAAATAAACCCAAGTATATGCAGTCAACTAATACTGGACATGGTAATAAGAATACCCAATGGAGTAAGGACAGTCTCTTTAGGAAATGGTGCTGGGATCATTTCTGTTACTTAGAAGCTTCCCAGTCACTGGTGTTTTCTTACAGCAGCCTGAAAGGATGAAGGCAATATGCATCCATGAAACAAGAACGGAGTTCTGTATCTAGGGAAGCAAAGGAATGATCAGAAAACAGAAAAGAGCTCTTGCAAGTTAGAATTATGAGAGCTAAAATAAATTCAACAGAAACTTTGAAAGATGAAAAAAAGGAACTATCCAGTCAAGGCAAGAAAATAAAGAGGTAGAAAATGGAAAAGATGAGCAGTCTCGAAGGCTCAGTATCTACCTAATAGGCGTCCTGAAGATCAGAGAGAGCTCTGCCAGGACACAGAGCTTGACTGGCTAAGCCAAAGGCGCATGCGTGCTCTGCCTGCAGCTGGGTAGGGAGGTGAGGAGCCGGCCTCTCTGGGCTTGAGAGGACAAGGGCACTGCCTCAAGGGGGACTACACTCAGGAGTACGGTCCCCAGAAAGGAAGGTAGTAGGTGCTCTTAGGGGAGCTGATAGATGGCCAGAAACTACAAATGCCACCATTCAGGAACACGGGCCGACTCTTAGTAAGGAAACATTCCTTTCTAACTACTGATAAAACACCTTAAATAGAATCTTAGAAGCCTATCAAATGTGAAATCTACCCACCCCCCAGACCTTCTGCGCATCACCATAGATAGGTTAGATTTCATGTCTATGTCTGACCTGCCAGTTGCTTCACATGGGCTCTCAGGAAAGCTTTACAACAAAGCATCTATATATATTCTTAACATCCCCACTTTACAAATGAGAGAACTACTGCCCAGAAGGTTAGGAAACAAGTTCACACTTAGGGCGCCTGGCTGGCTCTGTCGGTAGAGCTGGAGACTATCGATCTCAGGGTCGTGAGTTCAAGCCCCACATTGAGCATGGCACCTACTTCAAAAAAATTTTTAGCTAAATTTAAAAAAAGCAAGTTTAGCTAACTAATGACAAAAGCCAGGACTTGGACAAGTTTATCTGACCACGGAGCTGGCTTCCTTACCCATCCATAGGACTTTATATGCCTCTTCCCAGGGCTCTCCAAGACCCAGATGTCCCCTGGCACTCAGGACCCCATAGGGGACTGCTTGTGGGTCATTAAACAGCCGTGACAATGCTACCAGAGCCAGGCACCAGGAGCACGGAGCCCAGCCCCCTGGCTCAGGGAGACCCTGGGATCCCCAGTCACCCACAGGACTACTGAAAGTCCTCCCCATCCCTTTTTAAAATTGACATGTGACATTAATTTCAGGTGTACAATATGATTTGATATTTGTGTATGTTGCAAAAATGATCACCATACTAAGTCCAGTTACCATCTGTGACCAGTTGGAAATCTTTTTTTGGAATGATGATTTTTTAGATAGACTCTTACAACTTTCAAATATACAAAACAGTATTAATGACTATAGTCACGATGGCGTACCTGTCCCCAGGACTTATAAGTGGAAGTGTGCACCTTTTGATCCCCCTCACCCATTCTGCCCGTCACCCATCTTACCCCTCCTCTTCCCACATCTCACTTGGGGGCTGCCGGGGATTTGCTCAGAGTGTAGAACAGCAACATCCACTCTCTCCCTCCTGGGAGGCCAGGCAAAGCAGAAGCTTGGGTGGTTTTGAGAGCTTCGAGAAGGCTGACCCTTCTTCCTAGGCAGCAACAAAGCCCCCAGTGCTTTACCAGCATGAGAGCAACTGTACCAAGTGCATCTGGGACTAGAAGGTTCGGTGGGCATACGCTACGACTTGGGTGACAACTGTCCTTGGAGCACCTTCTTCTATCTTTTTCTGCCTCTCTCTTCCTTGCTCATGTCCTTAAAAATGCTGACCCGGACAGAGAATCTATCAGCGTTTAGAAAACATTAATTCGGGGTACCTGGGTGGCTCAGTTGGTTAAGCGACTGCCTTCGGCTCAGGTCATGATCCCGGACACCCGGGATCGAGTCCCACATCGGACTTCCTGCTTGGCGGGAAGCCTGCTTCTCCCTCTCTCACTCCCCCTGCTTGTGTTCCCTCTCTTGCTGTGTTTCTCTCTGTCAAATAAATAAAATATTTAAAAAAAAAAAGAAAACATTAATTCTAACCCCATCAAATATGAGTTCTTGAAGTGGGTCTCAATCTCAGGGCACAAATTCAGGTGTGCAGAAAACAATCGTCTATCATTACGTTCATTTTGATCCCTGTCTCACCGACATGGCAGGAACTTACCCCTTGAGCCTCAGATCTTGTCAAAGTTCCCCTGACGTTTGAGGTATGGGGTCTTCAATGTCTGGAGGGTGTCACATATTGTCACTTACCTTGAGCCCTACACAACTGCCAGAGTACCACCCACAAATTTTCTACTGCTGCTCTAACAAATTACCATAAACCTAGCAGCTTAAAAGAACATGAGTTGAGTATCTCTCATCTCAAGGTTTCTGTCGTCCAACACCCATTTCAGTCATGTGTTGCCTGAGCAGGGCTCTCCTAGAGACCTTAAGGAAGATCACCTTCCAACCATGCTCAAGTTTTTGGCCCGATTCAGTTCTTCAGTTGTTTTTTTTTTTTTTTAAGCTTATTTATTTATTTAAGAACTCTATACACTCAACATGAGACTCAAACTCATGACCCAGAGATCCAGAGTCACATGCTTTTCCAAGTGAGCCAACCAGACCCCCTACAATTCAGTTCTTGGTATTTTGAGGGCCCAAGGTCCCCACTTCCCTGCTGGATGTCAGCCAGAGTCACCCCTAACTTCTAGAGGCCTCTCCCCCAGGCCTTACTCACGGACCCCTCAGCAACAGCAATGAAGCAGCAAATCCTCATGCGTGGACCTCTGCCTTTTCTGCTTGATTCCTTCGGGCCCACCTGGATAAACCCTGTCATGCTATTTTAGGTCAGCTGATTAGTACCCTTAATTCCACCTGCAAAGTCCTTCCCCAGCTGTACTAATTGGTGTTCAATTTGAGTAATGGGGTGGAGAATGGTGTCAGGGAGGGGAAAAGATCGCTAAAATTCCAACCACCACAGACACCTGTGTGGGAAGGCATCCCCCCCCCCGGGGGGGGGCTACAACAGCCATACGAGCTGCTCAGACATCACTTGCCCCTTCAGCCCACAGTCACTGGCACATAAGACATCATTCAAGGTCACGGTCTTCTTAAGGCTGAAGAACTCTAGCTATCTTGGGAAGGATTTGCTCTTCTCTGAATCACACTAGGATGGGACCTCTAGAGGCCATGGCGTCACCTCTGCCTGAACCCACCACACAAGCTATTTCCTCTCTGAGGGCTCCCAGGGCTCATTCTGGTTTGCAAGGTTCAGGACATCCCCCAGGCCTCCATATAGGAACCACGGATTCTGTCCTGTCATTGCTTTTCCCTCTTTCTCCCTTCCCCTGTCATCAAAAGACAACAAATACCATATCCCAGGTACTTGGGCTAGCTCCAGAGTCTTGTCTATTCTGGAGTGGCTTTAGGCTTTTAGAATCTGAAGCCTGGTCCCATTTTTCTCCCTGTCAACATTCCTCACCTGAGGCAAAGGGCTTGGAAATCAGCTGCTTTCAGGTTCAAGTTTGTCTGGTTGGGGGTGGGAAAGGCAAAGCAAAGCAAACATGCTTTCCTGCCACCCTCCTGATGTGGGCTCTTCTGTCAGATGCCTTTGGCACTCGGCCCATCACAGGCTTCCATCCTTGGTCACCAAGTTGGAGACAGAAGCTCCCCTTCTCAGGCTTCACCTTCAAGCACTGGGCAAGGAGGGGCTATGGGCAGCTTCGAGGCCCGCACCCAATCAGTGAGTCTTTTTTGTTCTGTGTTCAGGGTCCAGTTCAGAACTCACCTCTCTACATGGCCTCTCCTTCCCTTCTTGGGGATTTTCACGTTTGCTGTTTGATGTCCTTTCAACGAGGGGGTGACACATTTGTTCTCAGGATCAGACTGCAAGGTCAAAGGGAGAAAGCAAGTCACATGAGCTGGCTCCCTGGGATGAATGGAGGCACTACTGTGCCGCGGGCCCTTCTGGAAGGTGCACATTAGGCTCAGCCTCCCACCCTAACTATGCAGAAGGTCCATGAGCCAAAGGGGAACAGAGGACAGAAGAAAACCCTTCAGATCCACATAGTTTCATTGATCTGGCCAGCCCTGGGCAAGGGCCAGTGGAATCTTCAAAGGAGCATAATCTTGATCCTTGTCCTCAGGAAGCTTATGACCATTGAGGAGGTGAGACACCATGGGCCAGTGGAACAAGTTCTCACACAAGCCAAGTCTGTGTAGTACAAAGCAAGCTAGGCAAACTGGAAGGGGGATGGCGGGTGAGGTAGGAGTTACCTCGGGTGTTATGCACTTTGTGGCTGCTGGAACCCACTTCCGCACACCGAGTGGCTTACACACTGGATATTTATTGTCTCATGGTTCCAGAGAACTAGTCTTGAAAATTAAGGTTCCTTCTGAGGGCCAGGAGGGAAAGATCTGCCAGGCCTCTCTCCTCGGCTTGCTGATGGCCATCTTCTCCATGTGTCTCTTCACATCACGGTCTCTCTCTGCCTATCTGTGTCCAAATGTCCTGTTTTTACCAGGACACCAGTCATACTGGATCATGGCCCAGCCCAGTGACCTTGCTTTAACTTGGTGATCTCTGTAAAGACCCTATTTCCAGGGGTCACCTTATGATGTGCTGGAGGTTAGGACTCCAACATGTTTTTTAGGGGATATATTTCAACTCATAATGGGTGGCTTCAGGGAGGAAGGAATATTTGAAAGACTTGAAATTTTCCCACTTGAAGGCGCAGGTTCCCAAGCACGAATAGGTACTGGGCAGTCTTGCACTTTGTGATTACTGAATTAATTCTAGGATTTGGAACTTTAGGAACATCTTCAGGGCCAAAAGATACCACATGGCACAGCCCTTCTATATGCATGCCCCACACATGGGGACAAAAGAATCCTGGTCCCTGAGGAGACTGTGCCGAGCCATAGGCATTGGCTTAAAGCCAAGTCCCCAAGGTTTCTCACCAAAGGGAAAATCTGCTGAGATGCACATGAGCACCCTAGTGGAGACTGGTTCAGAGAGCAGCAAGCAGCCAGAGTAGACTAAGAGGGTGGAAGGATCCTTCCCCCCCCCCCCACCACACATACAGACAGGAAAAATCCCTCCCCTGCCTGCTTGGATGACTTGTGGGTCCAGGACACAGGGTGGCCTGCACCTGACATATATGAAATGGCTTTGTTTGACTTCTGGGGTTATTTCCAAATGAGTTGAGTTGAGTCCTCCAAAAATCAAATGTCGAAGTTCCTAACCCCCAGGACTTCAGAATGTAACTGTTTTTGGAGATAAAGTTTTTAAGGAAGTAATTAGGTTAAAATGAGGTCATTAGGTGGGGCACCTGAGAGGCTCAGTCCTTAAGCATCTGCCTTCAGCTCAGGTCATGATCCTGGAGTCCTGGAATGGAGCCCCGCACCCAGCTCCCTGCTTGGTGGGAAGCCTGCTTCTCCCTCTCTCACTCCCCCTGCTTGTGTTCCCTCTCCACACTAGGTGTGGAGCCCAACACGGGGAATTGAACTCACTATCCCGAGACCAGGAGTCCAACACCTACCTGACTGAGCCACCCCAGCTCCCTGGCATTTCTGCATTTTTAAAATACTGAAAACCATTACCAGCCCTCAAAAATCAAAGTGGCTTGGGTCTCTGAATACCTCTGAGTAGCCTCCATGCAGTGCCTGGGCTGTGAAGAGACCATCGAGCTGTCAACTCTCTGGAGATCGGGAAGGATAGTGTGCCCGGACGCCGCCGGCATATCTGGCCGGAGAGCCAGCTGGCACCATTGGACCCCACTTTCTCCGAACGCAGGCAACATCCCAGCCCCCCTCCTCACAACCCCCACCAGACCATCTGGAAAATGAAAATACCTTCTGCTTCCTACCAAGCTCCAGGGACTCTGTGAGGGACGGGGAGAGATTACCCACTAAGCCCCAACATTCCTGGAGAAGCTTGTCCCGGAACAAGCTGTTGGCTGGCCCTCTTTAAATAGCTGACCCGCTCCGGCCCACGTGACTGGAGGCGTGGCTTCCCCGCGTGCCTGCCCCTCTGAGGGGCCCTCTCCACCCACTCCCCTCATGCAATGTGAGGCCATCTTCCACCACCTGAGGATTTGGAAGCCTGCAGACTCCGAGCTTCTTTTGCCTTTCGCCCTGGCGATGCAGATCTTACCGGTCAGAGTGGGAAGGAGCTCGACAATACATACGGCAGGAGGGAATTGGAGTCTCTAATGCATTCTGGCAGAAACCCGGACTCCCAGTCCAGCAGCCTGATGGTTGTTGGAGGAAAGTGTGGTGCTCTCCCTGGAGGCTCGGGGGGGGGTGCAGATCCCACTGGGCTTTTCCTCGGCCACATTTCCTCACATTTCAAGGTGGGCACGAAGCCCTGCTGGCTTTCCATCCAGCACCAGCCATTAATTTGTAAATTACGGCTATAGGTGAGCACAGCTCAATTTTGGAGTGTCCCCGAGAAACAACACAGCCCCTCTCCAGATGGGCCTCTCTGCACCTTCCCTCCCTCCAGTGAGGACTGGCCCAGGCCCCAGGGAAGATTCGTTCTGGTTAATTGCACTTTTCCTGGCAGGGTTTCCAGGCTCATGAAATTTGTCTCTTGCCAAAGACAGAGGATCAGCTGGTAACAGAGAGCACCGGCTGCAGCTAATCAGGTGGAATCATTTTTTAAAGACACTTTCTTCCCCCTAATTGTCAAAATCGTGCACCTCTCTTCCAACAAATTTAGAAAATGCTGAAAAGTATAAAGAAGGAAACAGCCCTGCAATTCTAGAACTCAAAAATAATCCGTTTAAGCATTTTGAAAAATGTCCTTTAAATCTTGTATGTGCTTAAGTGTAATCAGTATAGGGTTCCACACTGGGCTCCCCAGATTCTTTGAAAGTGTGATTTTTCAATAGCTGCATCACAGTTTCCCCAAATAGACCCTGAGCCGCTTGAGGCGAGGACTTGTTCCATTTCATATTTCTAGAATTTTGACAAACAGTAGGTGCTCAACAAAATTATGGTGAATAAATAGAAGTTTCCTGACGTTTACTGCATAAAAGATGATACATTTTTGTTATTTTCAATCCCAGCTGAATCTCTGAAGCCTAAGTAAGAGCATTACAAAGACTATACAGAGAGGCCGAGTGCAGTCACCTTACCCTTGGCAAGCAAGCCATCTAGAACACTTCTGTGGCTCTTTAACAAACCTTCAGGAGAACCCCTGTCTCCGCGGACAAATGGGGGAAGTTCTAGAAAGGAAGGGAATCTTTCATTGGGGTGCTTAATAGATTGGGTCACAAAGTTAATTCAACATTGAAATGGAGCGAGGACGTTGATTCCACCAAATGTAAAAATCAGCAGTCTGGCCTCATCTGGGAAACCCACGCTGAAAAGAAGGGGGTGGTGGGGTTAGTGTAGGGCAGAGCAGAAAGCCTCCAGTCGACAGCAGCAGGGCAAAATTGGGCCCCTTACTTTTGGCCCCTCTGGCATTCCATCTTGTCTCTCCCCTCCCTGAGCAAGCAAGCTATATTCGATCTCCTTTATAGATTCTAAAACCAGGCTTTCCTGTTAAGAGTCAGGCCCAGCGACTTTCCAGTGGCCTCTTGCCCTGGGATATTTGACCTGGGTCTTAAGTGCTATAACATCGAAGTTTTCTGGGAAAGACACAGAAATGAAAATCTAACCTTGGGTCCCCTCTTCTCACTGAACAGGGTGGGACAGGCCAAGTCAGTCCAGGTCATTTCGAACCTTATAGGAAATGTCAGTGTGTATTCTCTCCTTCCTTCTCTGGGATGTGCGTGGCCCATCTCCTCGGCCTGCAGCTGAGGAGGTGAGTGGCATGGAGGGCTCACCTGCTTTCTCCCCCGCTGTAGGCAGAAACTCAGACACTGGTGGTTTACCTCCAAGAGGATGTCATACATTCCTCAGCAGGCATCCCAACCCATCCCAGCCCACTCAGTAGCAGCCCCTATGGAGCCAGACCTGGCCTGGCCTGGAGGGAAGGTCCTGTACTGGAGGACGAAGGCTCACAGAGACCATTTTTCATTCTACCCCCTGGTTCTGGCCACCGGAAGTCGCAGATCCCTGGTACAACATGACTAAACACGTGCCCAAGAAATGACCCACAGGGAAAATGGTGCCAGGGGCTGCGTAATCCAAGTCATGGTGGTAAGACAGATCTGAGTTCCAGGGATCACTCTGCCGTGACTCGCCATACTACCACAGAGCGGATAGGACCTTTCTGAGCCTCAGTTTCCTCCTTTGTACACTAGGCTACTACAGACACCTGCCTGGGAACTGGGGGGGGCGGCGGCGGTGCTTAAGTGAGGTGTGTGAGTGCAGCCCTGTGCCTGGGATCCACACATATGAAGCACTCAACAACATTAGAAACGAGAAGGCGAAGACAATGATACCATACGCACAACACAACCAAGAGGAAGGGGCAGATGCTGACTGATGATTATTGTGGGCACACTGAGTCCCCGGTTTCAGAGATCTCTTTCTCTGTTTTCAGGGTTTTGTTTTGTTTTGTTTTTCAGTCTGTTAGCACATGACATTTCCATCAGCCCTGAATGCTCACTGATGTTCTTGCTTAAAGCAAATAGGCTGTATTAGTTTCCTGTGTCTGCTGGGGGAAAAAACACCGCATACTGGGGTCTCATAACACAGAAGTTGTTCTCTCACCATTCTGGAAGCCAGAAGTCTGAAATCAAGGTGTTGCACTCCCTGGGACACCTGACCTTTGCCTCTTCCAGCTTCTGGTGACTATAGGCATTCCTCGGCATGTAGCCGCATCCCTCTGTTCTCTGCCCAGTGGGCACACTGCCTTCTTTCCTGTGTCTATTTTCTGCCCTGGGTGTCACCTGTAAGGACACTCGTCACCCACCTGGATAACCCAGGATAATCTCATCTCCACTTCCTTAACTTCATCACATCTTCAAGGGTAACACTCTGGGCATTAGGATGTGGACGTATGTGAGGGGAGCGGCCTTTCAGCCCACTCCTTGGGTACCTAAGACCATGGATTTTAGAATCACACTGACCTGAATTCAAATACCAACTCTGCCACCACTAGCTAATGAGATCACCCTGACTAAATTACTTCACATCTTTGAGCCTCAGTTCTTGGGAAAGAGCCAGCAATGCCAATTGCTCAAGGTTGTTTGTGAGTTGTCAGTAAATCCTAGCTTGCATTAACAGTAGGCCGACCCTCCTAGGTTGCCAGCTCTCCTTGCTTCCTTCCCAGGTCTGTGTAGTGCTACTCTGCAAGCAGTCCACGCTCAGTGCAGATGGGCTGCAAACCTAGCTGAACAGTGACCTAGACAGCAAGCAGCACTGAGTACATGAGATTCCACAGGTAACAGGAAAGCTGGGTCAAGATCTCCAGAGATCTGACAGAAGCCACTAGAGGGCCCCAGCAATAGGGCGCTGGGCAGAGAATAGGGCCACTGGAGCAGGCACAAAACTGTACTCAGTTGGCCCTGTTACCATTGTCTGTTTATAATCCCTCTTCATTGGAGTGGGGCAGGGGAAGTTACTCTGGAGAAGTCCCAGAAGTTCATGAACCTCAATTCCAAGAGTGGGACACTTTTCCAGGCCTCAAATGGGAATGCACCTAATCATTTCCCCCATTCCAAAAGTGCCAGCTGCTTTGGCATTTTACAAACATGACCACACATCTGAATAACTCAGAGAACTTGCTAATGCAGGTTCCTGCCCCACCCTCCAGACTGGCTGCTGGAAGCTTTAGTGGGGTGGAGATAAGAACTAACCATCTCCAATAGGTGCCTTAGGTAATTCTGATTGACTTGGAGAAAAACTGTGATGATAATGAAATTATAATCCAGCCAACACATCCCTAGCCATGGGCTCAGTCTCCAAACTTTCCAAGAGCTTATATGTCACACTGGAAAGAGTAAGAAGTTGGGAGTCAAACAGGACTGAGATCCAAAGTGAGGTCCTCTGCATAATAGCTGTGGGACCTTGGGCAAAATACTTAACTTCTCTGGATCTCAACTTCCAGTTCAATAAAGTGGGAGTAATGTACCTCCCAGGGTTGTAGTGTTAATTAAACGGTGATTACATAGAATGCCTGCAGTAGGTTGAGGCAGAGACCGCCACTCTTCACCAATTCATTCCCTCCTCTTCACTGGTACACAGCTAGACTATGTCTCCAGACATCTCTGATAGTTAGGTATGATCATGTGACTAGTGCTCACCAAGGAAATGACTGTGTTGTGTGCTTGTGCCAGACAGAGGCTTAAGGAACATGTTTTCTTCCATCTTGCACCAACTGGAGGTAGATGACAGGCCCTGGGGAAGAGGGGAGCAACAGTTATGGAAGGACACTGCGTCTCTGAATTGCTAGACAGAGGAAAGCTACCACCAACAAGAAAAACCACCCTGGATTTTTTTTTTGCAAATGAATACTAAGCCTGTATACTTTGAGAATCTATTTTTCTTTTCTTTTTAAAGATTTATTTATTTACTTATTTATTTGAGAGAGAGAGAGAGCAAGTGCCCAAGTGCAAGGGGGCAGGGAAGGGCAGAGGGAAAGACTCCCAAGGAGACTCCACGCTGAGCCAGGAGCCCAATGTGGGGCTCGATTTCATGGTGCTGACATCACAACCTGAGCCAAAACCAAGTACCCCGAAAATGTTTATCTTCTTTCTGCAGCTCCAAATAATAATTACACATTATCGAAAACTGGCACAAGAGTTTTATTCTACTCAAAATACCTTTATAGGATGAAACATGATCTCTCTGTGGCAGACTGAATTCAAAGATGGCCTCTCTGAGCTTCCTGTCCACTGGTTATTCAATCGATTGAACACTAACATAGGTACTTTTGTGAAGCAATTGTTCAGATGTAATTAAAGGTCCAAGACAAGTGACCTCAAAATGAGATTATATCAACTGATTCAGTCATGGGGAGGGGCACCTGGCTGGTGCACTTGGTTAGGACTCCAGCTCAGTTTGTGATCTCAGGGTCATGATCTCAAAGTCTTTTTCTTTTTTTTTTTAAGATTTTTATTTATTTATTTGACAGAGTGAAACACAGCTAGAGAGGGAACAGAGCAGGGCGAGTGAGAGAGGGAGAAGCAGGTTTCCCGCCGAGAAGGGAGCCTGATGTGGGGCTCAAACCCAGGAGTCCAGGATCATGAGCCGAGCGAAAGGCAGATCCTTAGGAGCTGAGCCACCCAGGAGCCCCGATCTCAGGGTCTTGAGATCAAGCCCTGCCTCAGGCTCCCTGCTCAGTAGAGAGTTTGCTTAAGTTTCTCTTTCTCTCTCTCTCCCTCTCCCTTTGCTCCTCCGTGCTGTACTCTGTGTCTAAAATAAACAAATCTTTAAAAAAAAACAAATAAACAGGGGCATCTGGGTCAGACAGTCGGTTAAGCATCCTACTCTTGGTTTCAGCTCAGGTTATGATCTCAGGGTTGTGAGATCAAGCTCCAGGCTGGACTCCACACTCAATGCAGTCTGCTTGAGACTCTCTCTCCCTCTGCCCTTCCCTGCTCTTGCCCTCACGTCACCCCCTACCCCCACACTCTCTCTAAAATAAATCTTAAAAACAGAACCAAACAAAACAAACAAAAAAAGAAGGGAAAGTCAGCGAAGAAGAGATTCAAATGTGAAAAGGATCCATGTGCCCTTGCTGCTTTGAAGATAGAGGGCTACATGAGAAGGACTTGGGGGCAGCCCCTGGCAGGCAGCCAGCAAGGAAAGAAGTCCTTCAGACCTACAGCCACAAAGAATTAGATTCTGCCAATTACTTGAAAGAAGGTTCTTCCCAGAGCCCAAGATTCTCTGTCTAGCCAACATCTTGATTTCTAACTTTGTGATACCCTGAGCCTAGAACATAACCAGGCCCACCTGGAGAGTTCTAACCTTCAGAAGTGTGAACTAATTTGTGTTGTTTTAAGCTGCTAACTTTGTGGTAATCTGTTACAACAACAAAAGAAAGATAATATATTCTCTCAATGCAGAGATGGGAAGTTAGATTAGTTGATATCCAAGTATCCTTTTAGATTTCCACTTGCTTAGTTCCTAGTGCTGGGTTGTATACACGGGATCTCCTTGCCCTGTGGCACATGTGATCTGGTGGGAGCAGTCTGGATGTTAGTTGCAGCTTTATGAATGGAGACAACCCACTCCTCACTTCACCAACCCCTAGATCCAAAACTTAGAAGTGGCACTGCTCTCAAGAAAAAAAATGTTGGGCAAAGTGATTTCAAAGTCCAGTGTGCTCACCTTCAGGTAATCGTGGCTGAGTCCCTTACTGTGTAG
Source organism: Spilogale gracilis (assembly GCA_004023965.1). NCBI lineage: Eukaryota > Metazoa > Chordata > Mammalia > Carnivora > Mephitidae > Spilogale > Spilogale gracilis. The sequence goes on from PITA01017872.1 coordinate 16,343, forward strand.
CAAGCTCTGGATAGCCTTTGCCTGTTCTCACTTAGGTGGTCTTCACATATTTGCACCATGCTTGTTTTTCAAGCACATTTTGGGCCCTGAGATAAAGTGACATATTAGGTGTTTTCAGTAATTTTTTACTAATTTTAGAAATTACTCACAAAATTCCAACAATAAAAATAAAATTTCATATAAGGAGACTATAGGAGGGTTTCATGGAACATCAAGGTCAGGAAAGCATGTGGGAAAGATCCTAGAACCAAAATCTGGAAAAGTGACCAGAGCTCTCTCACTGTCTTGTATCTTGTCTCAGAAATCTTTCTTTATCTTATCTTATGGAAGACAGCCTTCTTTCCTGTTTCTCTGGTCCATATAACCAAGAAAAATGTGACCATGGCCATGGCCTGTGTTGAATGGTGATGATCTGGCCACTGGCAGAGAGACAACTCTTCCTTCCATCACTCCCCTATTCTCATTCCAAATTCCAGGGGAAGGGACAGAAACTGGAATTCAATAACTAAGTCACCAACCCCCTAACCGAGGTGGTGGGTGGCTGTGGGCAGTCTTATTTATGAATGTGGCAATCAGCCCATCCCTATAACCCTTTGGAAGGAAGGGTCAGGGAGGGGACAATTCCTAAAGAAAATGTAGAGAGGAAGACAAGGCAAAAGGGGTTCACCTCCTTCCTGATAGCAGGTGAGTTAGTAGTTATATGGTACTAGACTCTGCCTCTATCTCAGTATCACTAACCAACGTTGTATAGTCATACTTCCTTGTGAAGTCATTCACCGATCCATTTGTTTAACAAACAGCAACTACATGTCCCAGCGTTATGCTAGGCACTTGGTATACAATGATGAAAAAAAAATTCATTCTCTGCCCTCTTAGAGAGGGCAATACCACCACACAAATGGAAAACGACGGTACTGTAAAAAAATTATACTAATCCTAAAACCTAAATCAGATCAATGGTTGGGCTGAGTTGGTTGCCAAGAAATGCTTCCTAGGGGTGTCTGGGGGGCTCAGTCGCTGGGCAGCTGCCTTTGGCTTGTATTATGATCCCGGAGCCCATATTGGGCTCCCTGCTCAGGCTCCCTGCTCGGTGGGAAGCCTGCTTCTGCCCTCCCTCTCTCACTCCCCCTGCTTGTGTTCCCTCTCTAGCTGTGTTTCTCCAAATAAATAAATAAATAAATAAATAAATAAATAAATAAATAAATAAATAAATAAATAAATAAATAAAATCTGAAAGAAAGAAAGAAAGAAAGAAAGAAAGAAAGAAAGAAAGAAAGAAAGAAAGAAAGAAAAGAAATGCTTCCTAAAGAACATGATACCTGAGGGGCGCTTGGATGGCTCAGTTGTTTAAGCAACTGCCTTCAGCTCAGGTCATGATCCTGGAGACCCGGGATCGAGTCCCACATCAGGCTCCCTGCTTGGCAGGAAGCCTGCTTCTCCCTCTCACTCCCCATGCTTGTGTTCCCTCTCTGGCTGTGTTTTTCTCTGTCAAATAAACAAAATCTTAAAAAAAAAAAAAAAGGAACATGATACTTGAAAGGAATCTTGAAAATTAGTGAGATTGGTAGAAATAGGGGAAGGAAGTGTTTCATGCAGCAGCAAGTTTCATTGCCAAGGAAGAGCATTTGGAGAAACCAAAAAGTGTACAGAAAGGTTGATGTGAGGTGTATTGGGTGGGAGTATTGGGAAACAGATGAGAAAGGTGGACAGAGACTAGATCTGAAGGGACCTGGAAACCATAAGCACATGATGATAGCAATGGGCTTCCTACACAGGCATGACCTAGGCAACTTGAGTGACTTTCTTGAAAGGTCACCATGGTTTCTCATGGATTGGGAATATCTGAAGATGGAAAGATGCAGGTGGGCAGTTGTTCCAATAATCTTGGGGTAGCCAAAGTGAACTAAGACAGCGGGTTTGGGGATGGAGAAGAGTGAAAAGATTCAAGAGATCTCATTGCATGGGTCAAGAAAAGGCCATTCAGTAGGTGAGGTGGTAAGACAAAGATGCATAAATAAAGTTATTACTTGAAATAGTGGGAAGAAGACTGAGACTGATTCCATCAGCATTTATTCAGCAGACTCACAGGCTGAATCATGAACATTCCTACAAACCTAAGTCTAAAGTTTGAGGCTATCTTAGCAAGGAGGAGCTTATGGGTTACCTGTCAATGTGGTCATCTGGGTTTTCTTGTCTCCACAGGACAAAGAGGAAGAGAACACTTCAGGGACATCATTACAAAAATTCAATTAAATATAATGCAAAGCGAAAATGGTGGGGGTGGGAGGAGAACTGAAAGTTTGATCGAGTCTCAACCCCCAAGTAGAACTAGGACAAAAATGACTAACTAGGCAGAAACCCGATTTGGATTTTAAAAAGTTAGTTCATCAGTAAGCTTGGTACTGACTATAAAATCAGAAGCAAATGAAGAGTCAATTAAGCACAGAAGTTTTGCTATGATCTTATGCAGGAAGATCCAAACCACACTAAATATGAAATTCCCTGCCAAGGAGAAATATAATCTTCCCTGGTGGCAAAAGTCAGAATCTCATGACATCAGCCAGATAACCACAAAAGAATGTCTCTTGTAATACAAGACGTCTGTAAGCCATCATGAGACTCTGCTCTCCCCAATAACTAACCAACATTCATCATTTACTGATTTTTTTTTAACAAATACATTCCATTTCATAGCCATGTTCTTATTATGCTGACAGGTAAAATAGAGATCTACCCGAAATATAAGCTTTCCAACAGACATTTTTTCCTTCAATGTAGTGACACATATCTTTCTAAAACAGCTGTACACATACCACCCTTTCTGTATTAAAAAACCACCAGATTAGTTATCTACTGCATTTTTGTCCAAATAAAATTTATAATTTTTAATCTGGCTACTAAAGACATTTTTAATCCAAACCTTTAATTTAAAATGTTTATTCTGGCCACAGTATCCGGCTATATTCATTGTAGAAATTTACCAAAAAGCATATTAAAAGCATATAATTCTTTATTTTATTTTTTTAAGATTAAAAAAAATTTTTTAATATATTTTTTAATTTGACAGAGAGAAACAGCTAGAAAGGGAACACAAGCAGGGTGAGGGAGAGAGGGAAAAGCAGCCTTCCCGCAGAGAAAGGAGCCCGATGTAGGGCTTGATCCCAGGACTCTAGGATCATGAACTGAGCTGAAGGCAGACGCTTAACAACTGAGCCACTCCAGCACCCCAAAAGCATATAATTCTAATACTCAGAAGCAATCAATTCTATAAAGTAGGACATACTGACAGAGAAAAAAGGAAACTGTAAGAAAAATGTTAAAAATCTCTTTATTTCATATTATAATTGCATTATAATTCTAAATACTTGCTGCCCCACCGTTGGGGGAAAGAATACTTCCCTGTCTCATTGCATCAGCCCTGGGTGTATGACTTGTGTGGCCCCAGTGTGGGAAGAGCATATATCCCCACCCTGTTGACCTCAAGAGTGGCCATAGGACTTGCTTTGAGCAATGTAATGGTAACAGAAATGTACACTGATAGGGCCTGCTTAGCCTTAAGGCCAGCAGAACAGGCTCTAAAACTCCCTGGTGATTTAGGCCTCTACATATCTATCTAAGACCCCCTGGTGATTGATGCCTTTACAAGGCCTGTGTTTACCAAAGGAGGGCAGTTAAATCAAAGAACCATCTGTGCATCTTGCTTCCTTGTCCCAAATGTGTGGGCATTTCAGGAACTGGGGAGGGGGCTAAATGTTATCTCACCCAACCGAGAAAATTACTGTGTGACTCATGCTTGCTGTTTGAAATGCATATAAACCCCTAGACCCTTGCATTCCGGGGTCCTTGATGAAACCCTCTGTGCCAGGCAGAGGCTTGGACCCTAGCTAGCTAGAAATAAACCTGTGTGATTTGCCTTATCCTGAGTGTCCTCGGTTTCTCTTTGGGGAGACGGTCAACACCAGACTCTAACATGCACTACCTCTAAACAGAAGCTTTAGGAATTACCATGGGGTTCTTCCATCTTCTCTCTGTCTTCCATGTGATGAAGGATAATTAGAAGGCGGACAGGCAGGGACTCCCTCCAACCCCCACCCTGAAGAAATCACCCTTCAAAGGATTTTACACCACCCTCAAAGGTGCCCTCCTCCCTTTCACATGTGACAAAAACCTGATTGGATGACAGACATAGAAGGGTTAATCAGATTAAAACAGTCACCAACAAGCCCATAAAAACCCTAGACTTAGAAATTCCTGTGGTAACCCCTTTGGGTCCCCTCCCTCCTTGGGAGCTTTGTATTATCACTTTGCTATGGTTCAATAAACCTTGCTTTGCTGCCCACGCACTCTGTCTGGTCTATCACTTCATTCTTTGAAGTGGCATGACCAAAAACTGTGGGCACCAATGGAGAAAAAAATCCTGTAGCACGCCAGACTGGTGTAGGGGAGAAAAAATAATTTTCCTTTTACCCTTCTAAGTTCTGGGCTAGGGCCCCTTAACAAAGGAGAGAAACAACAAAGAGAAGTTTATTGACATGTCATAGGAAAGGAAAAAGAATTTTCACGGTACCCTTCAGTTTTTGGCTGAGTCTCCTGTATTAATAATAGATTCGCAAGAGAAAAATGAACAACTTATGAAAATGTGCATCTCATGGGAGATAACCCAGGGGAAATGAGTGACTCCCTAAGGTGGCTTAGAATTCAGGCTTAAATACCATCTTCATAGGAAAAGCTGGGGGGGGCAGGGGATGTAGGTTTCTTAGGGAGGGGAAATGATTTTTAGAAAAGAGGAATGGGCCCTTAGGAGAATGGATGGGAGGTGTGATAGTTTGGAACAGTTCATCTGGGTGCGATGTCAACTTCTAGTCTCTCCTGTGATGAAAGTCAATATTCCCCAGCTGATGAAAATCTCAGGGAGATTTATAATAACTGAGTCCCTTTTTGAGGATTTGTCTTTAGGGAAATAAGGGGAGTTCAGAGAAAGCTTCTCCCTGCACTTGCTATTTTTTAAGTACCTATAGCTCAAAATAATCATATGCCCAAGTGGCATGTTTGCTATCTATCCTTCTATAACTTATGTATACATGGGAGATACCCAGAATGAAATAACTCACAGAAATGAGCTACAACTCAGCCTTAAATAACAGCTTCAGCTGAAGAGAAAAGAAAGAAAGGTGTGGGGAAGGCCAGTTATGGGCAAGGAACCAGAAAGAGCATGATAAACAAGAGTAAGGTTTGTTATACAGATTTAAGTCACTTGCAGCCTCCATTGATAAGGGTCCAAAGTTGTCTCCAGGGATTAACATTTCTCCTTTGCGGTACAGAGAGGATAGGGTCAACAGTAAATGTATGTATGCCCTGCTTAGGGAGGAAGCAGAGATTTTCTTCTGTTTCTTCTCAATTCCCTTCAGCTCAAAATAACCGTTACGCAAAGTGATATATTTTGGTGTGCCATATTCTGCTACCTTTCATCAGCAAAGTCTCAAACAGAGGCTCTATCAACCTGCCTCCCTAAATGAAGAGAAATAAACAGAACTACAGACAGCCCACAGTGGATCTGTAATATGAAGGAGAACAGAACTTCAGTCACTATGATCCCCTGAGACTTTTGGAGCAGCTTGTTACCACAGCGTAACTTAGCCTACACAGACTGGTATACCCCAGGTGTCAGCTGAGTTTTTGTATCTGAAGAGAACTTCCAGGCACTGAGATAAATAAGTTGAGTTTCAACTTGTGTTTTATATATATAAATAATATATTTTAAATTTTAATTTCTGAGCCTTTAAACTCATGTAAATTTACAAATTGATGAGTTTTGTTTTACTATTTTATTATCCAATTTTATGTGGGCTTGACTAATAAATTTATAAACCCAATTGGCATATTAAGCTTATAAATTTGATAAAGTACACCTCCATATTTATCAAATTTTTTTAATTGTTTTAGAAAATTCAAATTACAATCTATTTTCTCAAGTCCTTCAAAAATCCCAAGAAAGTATTCATTTACATAGACTAAATCTTCCTAAACATTTAAAACATACTAAATATAAAAAATTTAACTATATGAATTTAATAATTTATAACAAACATTTGAACAGTGACGTCGATGTTCTTATGAATATATGTGAAGAATTATTGATAAGTCTAATTAATCAGTCTCTTTATTTGCCTTGTCACCCTAAAAGGCAAAAAAACACACTACATACTCTAATGATTACAAAACTTATTTCTAGATAAAATTCATTACTAGACATAACTTACCTTGTCATCAGTCTTTGTAAGTGTTCTTGTTTACTGGCAATAACAGAATGTTCCAGACCCTTATTTCCTGCCCTAAAATATGCAATGTGCTTCTCTCCAGGGAGCCCTGAGCCCTACTTTGGTCTCCTGCCTAGAATGTACAGAAGATGGATCTACAAAGTAGACCCTGAGGGCCACAAAGGAAAAGCCAGAAATTCACAGTAACCTTTGGCCTGACGTCTTTGAGATACTGCACCACTAACTCAGGTTTTAAGACACTGAGGTCCAGTATGTTACTCGAATGCAATTCCTTACTAATAAAATTGCTATACAAATAGAAAAGCCAAGAGAAAGCTTTATACATGAAGAGAAAAAAATTGACCTGAAAGGGTAGTGTGGATTGAGGGAGGGGAGAAAAGAAGGAAAAGTGATGGGGAGAGTGATTTGGCAACCTCTGTAAAAAACAACTGCATTTAGTAAGAATTTTAAAAGTCTGCCCTTTTGCCCATGTGTAAAACGAGGGTTAGAACAGTAAGGGCCGTGGGATCTTTGTGAAGATTATGCCAGGCACACATCAAGGGTTCCATAAACATGAACTACCATTATTCTTTTAAACTGGAATCCCAGAACAGATTAGAGGTGGGGATTGGACATCGTAGGACATGCAGAAGCCCATTCTCTCTCCACCTTCCCCCTCTCTTTTACAACTTCTCCTCTGCATGTCTGCTTCAGTCCTGTAGCTGTCCTGCAAATTGGGTTTTCTTTCTTGAGTCTCTAATGCCTAAAAGAGTCACTAAGAGGGGTGCCTGAGTGGCTCAGTTGTTGAGCATCTGCCTTCGGCTCAGGTCATGATCCCAGAGTTTCGGGATCAAGCCCCGCATTGGGCTGCCTGCTCAGTGGGAAGCCTGCTTCTCCCTCTCTCACTCTCCTTGCTTGTGTTCCCTCTCTAGCTGTGTTTCTCTCTGTCAAATAAATAAATACAATCTTTAAAAAAAAAAAAAAGAGTCACTAACATCTTTTAAGTTTCCTACCTCCTTGGGGCACCTGGGTGGCTCAGTCAGTTAGGTGTCCAACTTTTGATTTTGGGCTCAGGTCGTGAAGTTAAGCCCCACATCAGGCTCTGCTCTTGAGATTCTCTCTCCCTCTCCCTCTCCCTCTCCTCCTTACCTCACTTGCTCTTGCTCTCTCTCTCAAAAAAATAAATAAAATCTAAAAAAAAAGTTTCCCCACCTCCTTGGTTCAACATAGTAGCCGCTCTATGGCTCTATCTTCAGTTGCAAGCCCAAATTTCTAGAGGGGTGCTGCTATGAAGAGATAAACATATGGGTACATTTTCTGGCTGGGCATGCTTGCAGGCATGTTCTGACAAAGACCCTCTCCTCTCCTTGACCAAACTTTAGTCAGGCTCCTCTGGGCTCTCTTCTTGACTAGGCCTGTCCTTGCCAGACCTGCAGAGCCCAGTCTTAGCAAGAATCCCCCACCATTGATACCAGCTGATGTTCTTCATCCCTCACCCCCATCCCTTTAAGATTTATTTATTTATTTGACAGAGAGAAAGAGAGCACGCGCAAGCTGGGGGAGAGGGAAAGAGAGAAGCAGGCTCCCCACTGAGCAGGAAGTCCAACATGGGGCTCCATGCCCGGATCCTGGGATCACGACCTGAGCTGAAGGCACACACTTAACGGACTGAGCCACCCAGGCACCCCAACATCCCTCACCTTTGATGTGTAAATCCTTGGCCTGCCTTTAGCAAGAGTCTCTTTAGGTCAGTTTAGCAAGAATCCCCCCCTACCCTTGATGTCTTTTTTTCTTGTAACGTGCATCCACTGACCCCCTCCCTCTGCTTTTTGGCTATACACTCCCACTTGTCCTTGTTGTATCAGAGTTCAGTCTCTTAAAAGATACATTAAAGCCATTTAAAAATTTAAGAGTTTGAGCAAAAATGGATCGAACTGAGCAGCATCCAGTCTAGTAGATAGAGGGAGACTCCAAGTAGCTGTACAAAGTGGAGGACATAGGCAAAGGGGAGTGGAAACAAAGAAGTCATACTAGGCAAAGACTTGTCTTGGGGGGCGCCTGAGTGGCTCAGTTGGTTAAGCGACTGCCCTCGGCTCAGGTCATGATCCCGGAGACCCTCCCTGCTCGGCGGGAAGCCTGCTTCTCCCTCTCTCACTCCCCCTGCTTGTGTTCCCTCTCTGGCTATGTTTCTCTCTGTCAAATAAATAAATAAAATCTTTAAAAAAAAAAAAAAGACTTGGCTTGGTTATCGCGAGGGCATTTTCCTTTAGGAATGGAGGGCGTCAATAAGGCAGATTAACTAACTACTGCTCATCAAGTGATTCCTGAGGAATTGGCTTATGATTCCTGATTAGCCGGTGTATGACTTCAGAGAGAGAAACCAAACTCTCAGCAAGAGAAAACTAAGTCTCCATTAGGTGACGCGGAGCTTAGCATAAGCAACTCCCAGGACAATGGTCCCAAATAAAATCTTTACTGTTTAAACAAGTGTCAGAATAATTTTCTTCTTTGACAGTTCACACACACCCAGGACTTGGGTTGTACTGCAACAGTTTTCTACACTATCTTTCATTTACTAACACATGTGAACACATTCAATGACATTATTTACAACAGCACTATTTCATTAGCTACTTATTTCTCAGATGCTGCAAGTAAAATGTGACCTCGGGGTCAAGATGAAGCTCTCTCAGCTAGGACCTCAGAAAGATTGGAGGGAATGATTCTCAGATCCTCCTGGCTAGACAAAAAGACTTCTGTAAGAACAGGAGTCCTTTCACACAGGACTCTGACCTGCAGCCAGAACTACAGGTCTATCTAGAAGACATCAGTGGAGATGGCTTTTATCTGACCTAGTGAATCCCATTAAGATTCCCAGAAAATGCAATGTTTTTAAGAGAAATGAGCCAAAGCACCACAGCTTACACTGAGACAGAAACCATTCAAACTAAAGCCCCTGAGTCCCAGTCATTATGGGCTGGAAGCAGGCTGAGCAAACTATTTAGCTGCAAATAAGGCCTTATGGAAAAAGGAGGGTCCAGGAAGTGGTGCTAAGAATGAAGTCACATCCACTTGTAGACCATGCTGCCAGGGGTGGTTCCCTGGGTGCGGTTCTGTGGGTGCAGAGACTCGGGACCTGAGAGAAGTTATCCGCCTCTTCCGATCTTTAATGCAATGTCAACAGGGACAAGGTAACTAGAATAGACAAACAGGGTGTATAAAAAATACCAGTGAAATCTGAATGAGGTCTTGTAGTTGATACTTTCAAGTGCTTCTGTTAAACCAAGTAAGATGAAGACAATGGATTCAGCAACAAGGAGGTTACCAATGGCCCGAAAAAGCAGTTGCAGGTAAAAGGTGTGTGTAAAGCCCTATCACAATGGGTTCAATTCCAGAGTGAATGTGAATGGAAAAAACAATGGCAGTGACAGAAGCAGAGATTCTGGGTATTCCTGAATTCCCACACAAAAACAAGAGTAGTTAGCACAACCAAAACCACGTGGGCAACATTTGCAACAAGAAGTGGTGCGGTCCAGGGCGCCTGGGTGGCTCAGTGGGTTAAGCCTCTCTGCCTTCGGCTCAGGTCATGATCTCAGCGTCCTGGGATCGAGGTCTGTGTCGGCCTCTCTGCTTAGCAGGGAGCCTGCTTCTCCCTCTGCCTGCAGCTCTCCCAGCTTGTTCTCTTTCTCTCTCTCTCTGACAATAAAATCTTTTAAAAGGAAGATTAAATTTCACACAAAGACATTTTAATAAAAATAGCAATAGTATACCATGCTACTAAAGAAAAATTTAAAAACCTACATGAATGAAAAATAACCCTAGATCAGAAGACTTTATGTTGTTATAATGTCAATTGTCCCCCAATTTAGTCTAATAACACAACACCATGCCACTCAAGCCCTCAAGCCTAAATTTTCAAGGAAAATATAAAAGGCCTAGAAAAGCCAAATCTTGAAAAAGAAGACCCATGCCAAGAGACTTCTACTACCTTCCTTAGAGACTCACTCTAATTCTCTATTTAAGATAGCATGGCACTAGCCTATGAATAAGAAAAAGGAAGCAGTCCACAAAAGTTGTGGGGGGGTAGTGAAGGAAACAAAAAACTCCAGTTTTCATGTTTATATTTTCATTATCAAGAATCAGAAAAGATTCTCTCTCTTTTTTTAAGATTTTATTTATTTATTTGACAGAGAGAAACACAGCTTGAGAGGGAACACAAGCAGGGACAGTGAGAGGGAGAAGCAGGCTTCCTGCCAATCAAGGAGCCCAATGCCAGGCTAGATCGCAGGACTCCAGGATCATGACCTGAGCCTGAGCAGAAGGCAGCCACCCAAGGACTGAGCCACCCAGGCGCCCCATAGAATCAGTAAAGAGTCTGTGAGACTGAGAGAAAGGTGATTAACATCTGAAGGCAACATCTTGGAGAAAACACCACCCGGAGGACTTCTAATTACAAAAAAATCAAAAACCAAAACAACAACAACGTTTTTCATTTTAATTTTTATTAAAGTACAGAGTTAAGTTTCGAGTTTTCTACATAGGAAAAGACTGGTCAACTTCAGATGCTTCATAGAAAAATTAGTATTCAAAAAACAAATATAAAACCACAGTTGTCTTTGTGACTCAAGGGAAGAAAATAATTTTTAAAAAAGTTACCAAAACTCTAACCATATCCAAGGCTATTATAAATTTCAAACAGTAAATTTACTACACATACTACATTTCAAATTCTAAATAGAGCAAAACATAAACCCATAATTAGGTTACAGCTAATTGTTTTTGGAAAAGTTTCAAAAATTAACAATGTTACAAGTATAAAACATTTGTAGAATTTTTTTGCAAAAGTAAAAAAAACTTAAATCTCTAATATAGGAAAACAAAACAATCCTCTTAAATTTCTTATAAATAACTCTCAAGACATATATTACACATCTGTTGCAAGCTTTCTTTACCTGAGAGGATTTCCCAGGATCCTTCAACCAGAGGATTACCTTAAAGAGTTCTTCATCATTTTACTCACATAAATATGAATAACCTCCTAAAGAAGTGGATTTGGACATACATGGTTTTAATCTATCCTTACCCAATTACGTTTTTCTGAAGGAATTTTGCCTAATAACAAACAAAATACCCTCTTTGGTAAAAGCCAAATATTTCCCCCTTTCAAAATGAATGCCTCTACAAGTGATTTACTGAGGAAGAAAATTTTTAAAAGATAAAGACCTTTAGGATGACCAGCATTAGTTGGAAAGATCTATGTAAACAGCTCTCCAGCTCTGTAATGTAGGTCCAACATGAGAGAGCCCATCTCTGCCTGAAACGCAACACCAGATGAATGTGTCTGAGGCTTACAAGCATTTTAAAGATGGCAGGAAACATGGTGGCCTTAAGAACAGAGCAGAGGGACTTAGTCCTATTAGGAGAGTATCCTACAGAGAATTCCATGAGCTGAGTGACTACTGCACTGTCCCTGATTAAGGAGGACCCAGCGTTCTTTCTGGACAGGCAGGGTCTTAGCCCAAGGTCACACCCTTCTTCGTTATAGATTAAAACTGTTCTCACTTCCAAGAGGAGTAGAACACAAATGTACACCAAAATGAAATGCTATTGAGAAAGGCAGTCAAAGGAGAAAAAAGCCAAGGAGGCTTAAAAAAAGGCTCTGGAATTCCCTTTGCAGGGTAACATGAAGCACCAATGGTGACAAACTTCTGGCTAAAATTAAATAAGTACGTAATCTTAAATAGGCAGAGGGGGCCCACATGGGGGTGAGGGCGGGGATCAGCACTGTACGAAGGTCATCCAGAAGGAAGGATCCTCTGAGGAACTGGAAATTTTAAAAAATGAGCTGTGAGGGCCCAACTGCTGGCCATTCCTGATGGGTACCAGAACCCCAAATCTCCAGTAACCCCACCATCCAACAGCCCACATGCACACAGTCCTTCTATTCCACGAAAGGGTCCCAAACACGTCTGGGGAAAATTCTTTCAGGCTATTTCCTAAGAAACGGAGAGGACAAAAGCAAAATCCACTCACCAATATCACAAAGACTCAGCCCAGTAAGAACCAAGTCGGGTTTCTAAAAGCTTTTGGCAGAAATGTCTTCAGCCTCCAGTCAGATGACCCGTCTAGGTATATAGCAACATTCCCAGAAGAATCCCTTCCCCACCTAGTGTTTTTACTCATGAAAACGAGAGGGGAAAAATTTCCACATCGAAGGAATAGCACAGAAGAAACATACACATATAGAGTTAAAAAAAAAAAATTTCTCCCACTTGCATTGCCAAAGAAGTCTGACCAGCAGCTACTGGGAATGTACTTTTTAAAATCATGTACAAAAAGTCGGAGGAAGCAAAATTATTTTTAAAAGAGCTCGGTGAACTTATCCAATGAACACCATCATTACAACAACTCAAAGCAATTGGCACAATTTTTCCAGTTTCTCAAATCACAACAGCACAAGAATGTAGGTTCTTTACACCCACAAACATTGACTCATCACCTGAGTATTGTTTATGCAACTTAATAATATTAAAGTCAACTTCTTTGTATGCCTTCAGTCCTTAGAGTATAGCCACATCTCTCCCATCATTCAGATAAACTTGCTTCGATTCTGTTGAGGATAAAAGTAAAAGTGACCACAACTCTGCCTCTGGCGTCAGACTACACTTGGAGAAGAACTTTGGGCCACCAACCAAGTTTTAAGCAGCTGGCAAACATGGGTTGGCTAGGCCAGCTAAAGAAGGAAGGTCTGAGGGCCCTGACATTGGCAACGAATGTCCTTTCCTTTCTGTTTCCCTGAGCTTTCCGCACGGGAAGCCTGCCAACAAAGGCCAGCCAAGGAGCAGGAGCCTTGTCAGATGGCCCGTGACCTGCCTTAAGGCCAGTTCTCAAGTCACAGAGCTGGCTGCCCAAACCAGCTAGGCGCTAGCAGGAAGAAAACACAATGAAACCAGCATCCCAGCTCTTGATGGGGCTCTTCTCGAGGTCTTTCTCGAGGTCAACTGCTGTCGCAGCTCCTGCACAACCTGTCCCTTAACCTGTCCCCGACCCACCGAGCTCCCAGGCTGGTGGGCTGAACAGGGGCAGCGCACGGCAGCTTTCCATCCTGTGACACCAGAGGGACTTTTCAATGGCCAACCTCCAAGAGCTTCTGGCCTAAAATAAATGGGATAACATTTGCTGAGGAAGGCTCTCACCCAAACCCGAATGCCTTTAAAAACAGAATCTTAAACATCAGAAATAAGGCAAGATTCTAGAGGAATTCGTCCACTAGGGGAGAAGTTGTCTCCCCACTTGTGTTCCTGGGAGAAGGGCAAAGGAGCAGAAAGGAAGAACTGATTAATTCCCCACACCAGCATTTTGGCACACCGGGACCCAATTCTGCCTAGCTTGGCAGGACACACGAAGGACAGGCCAAGTGTCTCCATTCTCAGATGCCCTGTGCCAGGGAGCTCGAGAGGACCCTTTCCACCCTGCACAAGACACTCATGGGAGCCTCGCCACTGTGTCTCCACTGGGGTCCCTAACAGACTTTCCACTGAGAAAACTCTTCCCTGACTGAGGACAGACATCAACACTGAACATGGTTATCTTCTTGGGCAGCTGCCTAAAGTCAAATCTTTTAGGAGAATTACTTTACAAGTTTGTATTTGGAAATCTCCGTGGATGTTGCTTATGGCTTAATTAAATACCCCCTGCCCTACCCTTTCCACTCCTCACCCCCGCTGTTTCTTCTAAGTATATTTGGCCACTTCTACAACCTGTACAATAGGCCTTATGGGGTCAGCGCAGTTTGAGGTGCTGCCCGGAATCCTCACCTCAGCAAATTTACTCCCAAAACCACAGTGAGTATCATCATTCACATTCCAGATCCAGGAAACAAGAGCCCTTTTGCTTTTACAACTTCAAAGGCCTCATGGTGGGAGAGAAACTGGCTAACATTGACAACTGAGAGAGGTACGATGGGCTTCAAGTCAAGAAATGACTTTTCAGGTAAGGTCCTAGAGTATTATTAATATTAATAGTACAAACAAGTAAAAACGATAGCCCTCCACCGTTCAGGCAAAGAAAACAACATGAATATTGTCCTGTAATCAGGTGAGTAACACCACAAACAGGAGTCATAATTATTGCCGGAACTTGGATCAGGAATGAATAGTACAGTGGGGGAACCACATGGTAGTGGCGGCAAATTGTGCTTTTTCACATTATAGCAAAGACAGTGAGCCCAGAAAGGATGGTGGACCTCTGGGAAGGCAAAGGGCAGAGACTGAAGTTGTGATTCCCAGCATCACAGCTCCAAAGGGAAACGTCTGGGGGCCAGGAGGAAACAGCACAAGGGTGGAGTTAAAAGCAGGTGCTTCCTCTTGTACCCTATAAATACCAAGTAGCTGGGAGCAAGGAGCCTGCAGCACGAGTGCTAGCTGCAGAGCCCGCTGTGGACGCGCGTCCCAACCAGGATGCGTGAGAGGAGTGAGCATTCCATCAGGGGCTGAGGGCTTGAGATTTTGGCAAGTTTTCCTATTCCAAGATTAAGAATGATAAGGTAAGATTTAACCCTGTCGTGCCTCAAACTCTGTTTTTGGTAAAAAACGTACAGAAGGAAAATACTACCCTTATTTCTATTCCAGTTTTTAGGGCTAAGACAAAAACAAAATATATTATCCTTCAGGAACAGCCTGGTGGCAAATTTCAATTCTTTTGGAATAAAATGGTTCTTTCTTTTTGATTTTCTAAATTAAAAAGTCAATCGTGATTTTTTTCTTCCCCTCTGAAAGCCTTTTTCAGACTCACTCAAACCAGCCAGAGGACGCCAGCCCCAGTCACGGCTCAGACCCCTGAGACACTTGTTCAAGGGACGTGTCACTTCCAACCTGCAGGCCTGCTCAGATCTCCTCACACGGAGAACTGCCGAGAGGGACAGCAGAGGGGAGCGACCAGGGTCGCCAGGTACAGCAGCACGCACATCCAGCAGGAGGCCATCTTGACCCAGAAGATGGACCAGCTTCCGCTGAAAAAGGTTTCGATGTTGGCACTTTCATAGCTGTGGAAACAAGAGCCAACTGTGGTCAGGGCAGGGAGAAGGTCTCTTCCAGAAGGGGTCTCCCTGCTCTTATCCCCTCCAGCCTTTCTGTTCTGGGTTTTTTTCTGTTTGTTTTTCCTAACAGCTTGATTCAGATACAGCTCACACCATTACCTTACCTCCTCCCTGCCCCTGGCATTCACTGATCTACTTTACTTCCTAGGTCTCTGGATTTGCCTATTCTGGACATTTCATATAAATAGAATCACGTGTCTCCTGTGACCGGTTTTTCTGGTTTATTCATGTTGTAGCATGGATCAATACTTGGTTCCCTTTTATTGTTGCGATGGAGATAGCACGTTTTGTTCATCCATCCAGCTAATAGCCATTTGGGGGGTTTCTACTTTTTGGCTGTGATAAGTGATGCTACTATCAATGTGTGTGTAGAGGTTTCTGTGTGGCCATACTTCTTCTTCCTGTTGGGTATATACCTGGGATTCGAACAGCCAGATTGCACCATAACTCCATGATCAACATTTTGAGGAACTGCCACAAAGTGTTTTCCAAAGTGGCCGCACCGTGTTCAGGAGCCTAGCAGGAGTTTTTGTAAAAGGTTCTAATTTTTCCCACATTCTTGACAACATCTGTTATTTTCTGCCTTATTAATTATACCTCCCTCCATCCTTCAAGCCTGCCATGCCAAAACTTGCCAGGAATTACTAAAGAATTAGATGCATTGGGGACACATTAGAAGCTTCCTCCTCCTCTCTTCTTTTTAGGATGTTCTGGAAAAATCTCGATGAAGCCTTCTGCTGGCCCTGCCACCCCCAAACCCCACCAGGTACTCCTCATTCCTCTTCCTCTTTTTTCTCCCTAAAAGTCAGCACCATCTGCCCAGGCATTTGGATCGTGGTCTGTCTCCTCCACTAGATTACAAGCCGGCCATTTATAACGGGGCGGCACACAGGAGCCACTCAGATAGTTGCTGCGTGACTGGGTAAAAGAAAGCACAGTGAGCCTGAATGTCTATCCCATAGGTCTTCTGAGTCATAATGCATTATGGTCCAACCAAAACCCTGGATCAGGGAAAAACGCTCCAAAAAGAATTAAAAAGAATTTCTGTGTAGTGACAGGGAAAGTGAGATCTGTCACGTATTGCTAACTTTAAAAAACAAAGCAAAAAAAATCTCAAGGGGAAACACATATATCTATGTTTTAAAAACTGCAGAGGCTTGGGGGCATTTGGGTGGCTCAGTCGTTAAGCGTCTGTCTTCAGCTCAGGTCACGATCCTGGGGTCCTCGTATTGAGCTCCACATCGGACTCCCTGCTCAGTGGGAAGCTTGCTTCTCCCTCTCCCACTCACCTCTGCTTGTTTTCCTTCTCTCATCATCTCTCTCTGTCTCAAATAAATAAATAAAATCTTAAAAAAACCAAAACTGCACAGGCTTATAAATGCACGGAGAAGGAATGAAGGGATAAGGGCCACCTTAGCACAGGTTGTGGGGTGTGAGCATCAGGAAGTCCCAAAATTAAAAGCATGTCCACAGATTGTTGAGACCTCAGGACTGTTTCCATGTATGTGACCACAGCAGGACTTGGAGAAAAGTTTAGCTGACTCCAGGAGACTGGATCTGTGACTCAGTGTGGGTCTCAGCATTTAAAGAACAGGACTTAACTTGATTGTCTAAAGACTGTCCCTTCTGAAATGTCTAAGCTGGTGGGGCACTCACTTGAACCAGCTGGTGACGGTCATCATCACATAGAGGGAAGCCAAAAAGAACACGAAGTGGAAATAGGAGTAGCTGTAGACAGTGCCTCTTTTCTCATCATAAATGACCCGCGGTCCCTCCTTCACGTTCTGCTGCTCTTCAGTGTCTGTGAGGCACAAAGCGAGTGCAAACTCATTGAAGGAACGCATGCACGCCTGCCATACTAGCAGAGCCGCACTCACTCATTTCAATCCCGGGGGCTGGTACGTCGGAAAAGATGGCAAAAGCCATTTGTAGCCTCAGGCAACTTCATGCAGACCCTTCTCACAACCCCCCACCCGACCCTTGGATTATTCTCCACAGGATGCATTTCTTAACCTCACACTCATTTGAACAGAGCAGAAGAGAGCCCTTACTGACCGAAAATCCAGGCTAAGCTCAGATGGAAGCGAGGGGGCATGCCAAGCGTTTTCAAGCCCCTGGAATGCTCCAATCCGAGAAGTAAAGAAAGAGAAAGGAAAGAAATTTTCCAAATTTTCATTCCTTTGAAAAATGTACTTCCTCCTCCTCTAAATCTCACTGTAGAATATAACATGCATATGAGCAAAAACACACACGGGTTCTTGCCAGCCAGATTATCAACACAGAAAAATATATCCAGCGATTACTCGGGAAGAATGTGAAAAGTAGACCAATGGTATACCAGTTTTGGAAGAAAACTTCCTCTTACTATTCGAGTTATCTGGGTGTGAATCCCAAACTTACAGCCTAGAGCTGCACGGAAGGGAGGTTGTCTACTTACCCTCTCCATCTGGGCCGAAGCAAAAACAACACCGGGCTACCTGCAAGAGCAAAACCCACCGTCAGGCGGCTTTTCTACTGCCACGTCAGGAGGGCACTGACGGCCATCCCCGTGCTATGCCCAGCCTTCCGTGTGAATGGGAGGCCAGGCTGGAAACAGCGCTCACGGGATCCCTTCCAAAGGATATGAAAAGGTATCCGTTCTTCCCAAGCGCTTCGGTGCTGATGACAGGAAACATACATGGAGGTGAGCCACCCAGGTCCCCTTCAACGGTGCTCACTTGGTGCTCGCTCAGCTCCTTAGGAGTGCTGAGCGCAGCTTCTAGCAGCTCCCAGGCATTCCCTCGGCCAACGAGCCAGCCTTCTTGGGCAACCCACCCTGAATGACTGCTCAACGGCAGGGGCTAGAGGCACAGCCACTGACCCTCGGTGAAAGCTCTGATGGGTCACATCTGCTCTGGGGCACCGAAAAGGTCAACAGAGGCTTCTCTCGCCTCTGGTGCCCTTCGACTCCACCCAATTCTGCCTCCTTCCCCTCCACCTGTGTTGATCCCTAACAGATACCCTGCATCTCAACTCTGCCTTGGCAGCTACTTCTGGAAAACTCAGCCTGAAACAAATGGTGAACGAGACAGGTCTCCTCCTCACGGAGCTCACTCCTGGTGACAATCTGCTCTATTTGCTGCAATTGTTATCCTGTTTGCAGCTGAGGAAACTGAGCTCAGGCAGGATCAATAACTGGTGTGAAGTTCAAGACTAGTCTAGTGACAGAGCTGGACTATAAATGAAGGAAGGGAACTGCATAGTCTGCGATTCACAAGCGGTAACAGGTCTAGGCATGAGAGGTCTAGGAGATGGTGGCGCTGGCAGAACTAGAAATGGTACAGCAAGAGGTCTGGAAGCAGGAGGCCCACCTACATTTCCTGTGGCATCAAGCTGCTGACCTATCTGTCTCTACAGAGGCAGGGGTGCTGGGTACTGGGACAGAGGGAGAGGATGCTTTCCTTCGAAGAGTCTTCGGCACCTTTTAAATTTTATACCATGTTTTTGACCTGCTAAAAACAATAAACTAATAAAAAACTGGATTATGAAAAACTAATATGTGATTTCAGAAAGATTCTGGTACCCAGAGTAAGAAACATTACACGTTGGGGCGCCTGGGTGACTCAGTCGCTTGGGTGTCTGCTTTTGGCTCAGGTCATGATCTCAGAGTCCTGGAATCGAGCCCCACATCGGGCTCCCTGCTCAGCAGGGAATCAGGTTCCTTGCTTCTCCCTCTGCCCTTCCCCCTGCTAGTGCTTTCACTCTCTCTCTCAAATAAATAAAATCTTTAAAAAAGAAAGAAGGAAAAGGAAAAGGAGTGGAAAAAGAAAAGGAAAGAAGGGAAGGGAAGGGGAAGGGGAAGCAGAAAGGGAAAGGGAAAAGGAAAGGGAAAGGATAGGAAGAAAGAAACATTGCATGTAGCAAGACCAGTTGGGAAGTACTGGGTCTTGGCCCTTTCAGGCTGGCAGTGCTTGTACTAGAAAGAACACAGAGCCGGGGACAAGGATATAGGAGCTTGAGCCTTCATCTCATTTATATACCTCAAGGCCAAGCCACTGTTTTCCTACTACATCAGGGACACTTCTAATAGAGCAAATTGACTTGAGAGAATCCTAGATCAGGTGACATAGTCTAAGATTCACTAATCACAAAGGGGGCTCAAGACATGGTATCCTGGGATCCTAGTTCTTCTGAGCTCAACTTAGCATAAGAAACTACTAACTCTCTCTTTCAAAGGTATACCCTGTGAAACCTGCTACAAGGAGAGCAAACCAACTTCCGTCTTGCATGCTCTCCAGTTCAGAAAACACTGGGACATTTTCCCTAGTGTGAGAAGGAAAACATCCTCTTAAAGCTAACTTAGAGACTTGCTGTTCTTTGAGCTTGCACTTTACACAATACCGATATTGAAGCCATTGTGCACAACCACAGCAGGTGGTCACCCAGCCACGTTAAGAACAAATGCCTGCCTTCTAGAGACCATTCTCTTCTGTGTAAGAAGCAGTAACCTATTCAGACAGCAGAGCCTTCTCCTTTTTTAAGGAACAGAGAGAGCTGTTGAATGCTGCTGGCAGACTGACAACCCTTCATAGTGTTCACTATCTCCAGGTCAGGTGCAGGAAAGACCATCCCCAGAGCCCCAGCTGCAGAGCCGAGTGTCCGTATCTGGACAGACACCAGGGCTCCTCCACCCAGGGAAAGCTCCGAGGACACAGCCTCGGGGGGGGGGGGCGGGGGGGTTAGGAGGAGGGGTGGGCAGGTTGCCAGGGGCCAGGCAGGGTGGAAGCTGGCACTGAGCTCTTGGGCAGCAGAGTTCAGGAACACGGACTCTGGAACCAGAGTGCACAGGTCACAAGGCCAGCAAATCAGAAGCTTAAGTAACTTTTCTGTCTCTCCCTTCTGTTAAAATGGAGATAAAGCCCTCACTGGGTTTTTGCAAGGATGAAATGCGATCATAAATACAGTGCTTTGGGGCGCCTGGGTGGCTCAGTCGGTTAAGTGTCTGCCTTCGGCTCAGGTCATGATCCCAGGGGTCCTGAGATTAAGCCCCAAATCAGGCTCCCTGCTCAGCGGAGAGCCTGCTTCTCCCTCTCCCTCTGCCTCTGCCTGGAGCTCCGCCTACTTGTGCTCTCTAGCTCTGTCAAATTAAAGAAAACAAAAAAACCCAAATACAGTGTTTAGAACATTGCCTGGTATGCAGCAAGTGCTGTTAAGTCTCCGCCACCACTGGAATCCCGTGTTCCTTCCATTCCTGGGGTCAGGGCTGAGTCTTTTCCCAGCTGTCTCCAGGGGATTAGCCCTTTTCTGACCTGGGTGGATGTTCCATCGAGGGTCCCCGCAAAAGACTTCTGGCACAAGTAAGGAAGTGGCAGGCTTCCTGCCGACCGACAGGCATCCGCTGCTAATCCCCCTGATTCTCTGGACCTCTACTATTCAAATTTCTTACCCAGAAATGCCCACCTGATGGAACTGACATAGTCAGATAAGCTAATGGGTAGACAATGCTCAGCAGTGCGACTGGGAGGGAGGGATGCTCGTTCCTTCCTTTCTGTATCACACCTGTCTGTGGCCTTCTTACATAGCATGACTGTGAGGTTGTTTAATAGCTGTTCTGGAGAAGAATGGACTAGAACACACACACACACACACACACACACACACCCATTATCACAGGAGGAAATTGCAGAGAGCAGCCTGACAAAGCTACCCAGGCCTTGGGTGGGAGATGGGCAACAAGGCCACACTAGAGGCTGGTTTTGCTGGAGGGAAATCAAAGATTCATTTTAATCCCATCGTCTCTACAAGACATTATTTTTTCTGTACAAAATTATTGTGTTCTTTCCTGAGGAGAAAAGTGGGATCGTGGAATGCAGATCAAAAAAAAATACAAACACACAGAAAGAGCCTTCTTGAAAAACGGGTCTTCTGCGATGAAGCAGGACAAGGGAAGGGAATGAACTTACTTCCAGCTCAGGAGCTGCATACCGCCCTTGCAGAGCATCCGAACTTGACCTTGTCGTCGATGTCAAGCTAAGAAACAAACACACGCGTTATATCCCATGGGAGGAAGGGCAGAGCCGCCAGCCAGTGCTCTCACAAGAGGCTCAGGGCTCCCTCCAGCTCTGGCTCCTTGAAAAGAATGCTTGATCTCAATACCCCGCTTTACTCCAAAACTGACCCACCAATTCCACAGTGGTCTTTTTACATGGATCGCATTAGATCATTTTAAGCAAAGAGAAGTTTGTCAATAAAGAGGTAGGGTATCTTTTAGTCCTATTATCTTGGTTTTTACCTCTCCACTCTCAAATACCAAGCCAAAAGACTTCTCTGATTTCCATTTTGTCTTTCCACAACTTTTGATTATTCTCACTTAGAAGGGATCAAAACCAACGAAAGAACCCAGAGACAGCATTCAAACAGCAAAGGCCAAGGGCATGAAAAGCAAAGGTCACAGTTATTTACTATGAGAATCAGCCTTTGGCAGAACAAGGTTTTCTGTTTGGAAATGCAACAGACTAGCTATCAGGGTGATTAGGAAAAAAAAAATTTCTTCCCACCATTCTCCCTATACCCAGGGAGGTAAAATACTATAAAATCTGGCTTATAGGGGTAAAAAAGGTATTTCTTCGGGGGGGGGGGACATTTTAAGCAAATAGAAATATATACAATATTCAGGGTTCCAGCTAACTCTATAAATGCATTTAGAAATATTTACCGAAGGCCTGCCATGTGTCAGGCCCAGTTCTAAACCCTGGGGGACTCAGTGAAAAAGACAATAATCCCTAAGCTCTCGAAGCACACCACCTCTGTGCCAGCCTGGGGGTGGGCGGGGGTGTGGCTACAAGAGAAGCAGGAATTAGCAGACTCATTTCAACTAAATAAACCCCATGAGGCAACACTGCCTTCTCTGCTCATTCTCATCCTCCTTCTCAAAGACAGAAGAGATCAATGAAATGCAAATAAACAATAAAAAGCCTTCCGCAAGAAAAGGTCCTCTGGGATCCAAGAGCACACTGCTTCCTTTGTGAGCCACTCAAGTCCAATAGCATTACTTTCACTTCTGCTCGGAACAGATGGATGCTGACTGAGGCCCTACCGCTCCTGCTTCCTGACTCCAAGCCTCATCAGAAGAATTACAGAGACACTTTCCAATGGCTGTGGCCCCAAGAAACACATACCCTTCACTCGTACATGTTAAGAGTGTGCTGTATTCATATTGCATGGAGCACTGGGTGGGGGGCATAAACAATAAATCTCGGAACACTGAAAAAAAGAAATAATAATTTAAAAAAAGAGTGTGCTGTATTTTCTGTACGGGAGTTATGATTTAATAGACTGTATCATTTCTATGGAGGAAAATGTAACTTCTCAGAAAGAGATCGATTATTTGCAGTTTCCACCTTAAGGATGCTATCTTTCTTTAAAAGGGTTAGAATAAATACTGCACTTTCGTAAATTCTTTGGAATAAAGTGGTTTCAAGAAAAACAAAGCTTTTGATTCTGGCACCTCTGCCAACTTACTTCCATCATCAGAGAGCACTAAATGGGAAAGCTTTTGTTCTTTTGTTCTAAATACCTATATCCAATTACTCAGCGATCAAAAAGAACCGGATCTCGCCATTTCCAACAATGTGGAGGGAACTAGAGTGTATTATGCTACACGAAATAAATCAGAGAAAGACCACTTTCATACGATCTCACTCATTAGTGGAATTTAAGAAACAAAACAGAGGCTCATAGGGGAAGGGAAGGAAAAATAAAACAGGATGAAACCAGAGAGAGAGACAAACCATAAGATCCCCTTAACTCTAAGGAACAAACTGAGGGTTGCTGGAGGGAAAGTGGGTGGGGGGATGGGGTAACTGGGTGATGGGCATTGAGGAGGGCGAGTGATGTAATGAGGACTGAGTGTTATACATGACTGATGATTCACTGACCTCTATCTTGAAACTAATGATATACTACATGTTAATTAATTGAACTTAATTTTAAAAATAAATAAATATATACCTGTATGCAGTTCATCATTAATGACAGAGGACTTCTACAAGTAGATGCCACTATAAAGTATTATTATAATTCAGTCATGGCCTTCACCCACAAAATATTCTTCTTGGAACTGCCAAAAACACGCCATTTTTCCAAACTCCTTAAAACCCTAGAAAATTCTTATTGTCTGCATTCTATTACTCAGAGCCCTCTGTTTGATGAGTGTAAGACCCGCTGCTAAACAACAATTCCTGGGTTATGCAGAACCCCTTCCCTTCCAGGCCCAACGCATGAGCAACTTTCACCCACTGCTTCCTGTGGGGCCTGGAAGGAGACTGACCGTATTTGTTGGGACTGGGCTTCACCATACAGACAAGTCATAGCCTGCTGACTCTCTGTAGCCCCCACTCACAAGAAACCAGCAGGGCCTTGCAGTTATTGCAACAAACAACAAAAAAACTGCTTCCCCTCTGCCCATCCTACCTCCCACAACCACCTCCACCACTGCCATGCCCAGGCCTCTTCTGGATTGGCAAAAAGATTCAAAATGCAGGTGGCCCTCCGCACCCGCTCAGCTGCCTTTGGAACTAGCCAAACTCCCCTAGATCAAAGAAAACCTCTAGAGAACATGTCCAGACTTTCCTGTTGGAGAATATAGATTCTGCTCCCTGACAAACCTTACAGGGCCCTTGGGAGATCTCATGATAAGTCCCATCCTTTGTGTGAAGTTCAGTTATGTTCCCGATGCACAGTGTGACTGGTGACTCACAGCTTCCAAAGGAGACCACAGTCCTATGTGATCTGCAGGAAGGTCCGGGCAAGCCCCCTATCGCAGTGCCAGGAAGATTTCTAGCTGGTAGTTGAGGGAGTGATAGAATTCTCAAAATAAAGTTTGTATATTCTTCCTCCATTTTTTTTTCTTAACTTGTTCCCCTTTCTTAAATAAAGGCAGCAGACACAGAACACACCAAAAGAATAGACACCATGATTCCCAACTCTTCTCGGTTTAAACCAATCTTCTCTCTAATCTGTCTACCAACCCTGTACTTATTTCTACACGGTCTGCCCTATTGCCAGGAATGTTTCATTTTTGAATTAGCAAGTTGTTTGACATTTAATAAGAATTCTTAGTTTTTCCAATTTTAAATTCAAATTCTGAAACATTTAAATAATAAATATTTTTCTCATAAGCATGGTTAAAACTGAAATAGCTGGGACCACTTTAAAGCACAAATACCTTCTAATAATAAAATGGGACAAATCATCCAGCTTATCCTTGAACCTCAGTGAAGGACCTTACTCCAAACCATCTCAGGGGGAAAAACAACTACGAACCTACCTCTCCCAGTACTCTAGCAAAGGAGACTCAAGGAGAGGGTTCCTGAGATTGGAAGTGGAGAATCACAGAAACGGGCTCTATGCCCTTCGGTTTCCTTTTTATGTACAATGAAGCAACTGAGGCTGACTGACTCCAGAATCCTGCCTAGCTGGACAGTCTGAACTTGAAGCCAACAAAATAACAATTTCGATCCAAATCTAGATACCAAGGAGGGAATTAAGGAATAGTTACTGGAGGCTGGGGCCTAAGGTGGTATCAGGGGGATGGACCTATACAAAGAGCCATTAGGGATGGGGGCACCTGGGTGGCTCAGTCATTAAGTGTCTGCCTGCGGCTCAGGTCATGATCCCAGGGTCCTAGGATCCTGCTCAGATTCCTGCTGGGCCAGAAGCCTGCTTCTCCCTCTCTCACTCCCCTGCTTGTGTTCCCTCTCTAGCTGTGTTTCTCTCTGTCAAATAAATAAAATCTTAAAAAACAAAAACAAAAACAAAACAAAGGGCCATTAGTAAACCCCTGCATGGGGTCCAAGCTGTGATACTTCTTCACAGCAGTAATGCCTGGGGGCAACAGAAGGGGCATCTAGAGAAAGAGTGGCCTAGGTTTAGCTGGAGCCCTTCCTTTAAGCTAAGACAGCAAAGATGAAGTATACTCAGAGTGAGTGCCCCAGAAGCAGGACCTGGGACAGAGAACCAGAAACTGAGTGTGGCAGCCAGCACAAGAGTCCCCTAAAAGAAGCAGGTAGGAGATAGCACAGTAAGCCTTCTAGGACCTTACAAAAAAGTAACCCCAAACCCAAGTAACCTTGGGACTTCCAGTGAAAACATGTAACGTTCACCTATGAGGTATTTAGGCTTCCTACAGTTTCTATCAAGAATTCTATTGATGCCAATACACTAATCGTAGGAGATCTTAACACACCACTTTCAGCAATGGACAGATCATCTAAACAGAAAATCAGCAAGGAATCAAGAACCTTGAATGACACATTGGACCAGCTGGATCTTATAGATATATTCAGAACATTTCATCCTAAAACAGCAGAATACTCATTCTTCTCGAGTGCACATGGAACTTTC
>PITA01017873.1:0-42085 GCA_004023965.1 Spilogale gracilis
AAAGAAAGAAAGAAAGAAAGAAAGAAAGAAAGAAAGAAAGAAAGAAAGAAAGAAAGAAAGAAAAGGAGGGAACTAAGAAAGAAAGAAAAGGAGGGAAGTAAGAAGAGAAGGAAATATGGAGAGAGGGAACAAGGAAGGAAGGAAATATGGAGATAGGTATCAAGGAAGGAAGGAAGAACAGTCTGAAAAGATATAGCAAGCATCAGAAACAGACTCAGATAGGATACAGATGTTAGACTCATTAAATGGGACTTTAAAATAACTTTGATTAATATGTTAAAAGTTCAATGGAAAAGTAGACAAAATTCAAAAACAGATGAGTAATATAAGCAGAGAGATGAAAACTCTAAAAAAAAAAATCAAAGGAAATTCTACAAATGAGTTCCCTTGATGGGTTCATCAGTACACTGGGTATCAGGAATTAGGAGTACTAAAAAAAATAATTAAAAGGTAATGCTAGAAATTAAAAAATAATGCCAAAGAAATACAGAATGCCTTGAATGGGTTCATCAACAGATTGATGAAAAAAATTAGTGAATAAGAAAATAGGTCAATAGAAACTTCCCAAACTGAAATGCAAAGAGAAAAATGAATGAATGAAACAGGACAGAACATCCAAGAGCCATGGGACAATTTCAAGAGGTATAACATTCAAGAGTATACACATCCAGTATGAATTAAATCATTCAATGGCCCTATTACTATTATGAAGATTGAATTCATGATTTATTTTGAATTAACATATAATGTATTATTTGTTTCAGGGGTGCAGGCCTGTGATTCATCAGTCTTACACAATTCACAGCACAATTCATTATTTAGAAACTACTAAAAATGAAATCTTCAGGCCCAGGTTTCAGTGGAGAGTCTATTAAAGGTTTAAAGGAGAATTAACGAGGCGCCTGGGTGGCTCAGTTGGTTAAGCGACTGCCTTCGGCTCGGGTCATGATCCTGGAGACCCGGATAGAGTCCCACATCGGGCTCCCTGCTCTGTAGGAGGCCTGCTTCTCCCTCTCTCACTCCCCCTGCTTGTGTTCCCTCTCTGGCTGTGTTTCTCTCTGTCAAATAAATAAAATCTTTAAAAAAAATAAATAAAGGAGAATTAACACCAATTCTACACAATCTCTTCCACAAAATGAAAAAAGAAGAAACAATGCTTAATTAATTTTATGAACTATCATTATATTAAAACCAAACACAACACAAAATGAGAACTACAGGTCAATATTGCTCAAAAACGTACAATGCAAAATCCTCTATAAAGTATTATCAAATAGAATTCAGCAAAATGTAAAAAGAATGATGTACTATGGCCAAATGAGTTTTGTTCCAAGTATGAAAGACTGGTCCAACAATTCAAAATCAATCAATATAATACATCCCATCAATAAGCTAGAAATTAAAAATCATATGATCATATCAATTGATGCAGAAAAAGCATACCACAAAAGACAAATCCATTTGTTACATAAGACTCAGCATAGAGAGGAATTTCCTCAACTGCATAAAGAACATCCATTTAAAATAACTCTGCAGGTTACATATTTAATAGTGAAAAACTGAATACCTTCTCTTTACAGTTAGAAACTAGGCAAGGATGTTCTCTCTCGCTATTCCTATTGGATGTCATACTAAATGCCCTGCCTGGGTGCCTCAGTGGCTCAGTCGGTTAAGTATCTGACTTCTGTTCAAGTCAAGTCATGATCCCAGGGTCCTGGAATGGAGCCCCAGTCTGGCCCCTTGCTCAGCAGAGCAGAGTCTGTTTCTCCCTCTCCCACTGCCCCTCCCACAGCTCATCCCCCATCAAAAAAAAAATAATATAAATAAGTAAACAAACAAATAAATAAAAGCCCTATTTATTAAAATAACAGAATTACAGGAAATAAAAAAATTCAGGTTTGAAAGAAAAAAACGAATCTTTCTTTATCTGCAGATAGCATGATTCTCTACATAGAAAATCCCAAAGATTCAAAAAAATCTCCTGAAAGTAATACATGATTATAGCAAGGTTTTAGGATAAAATGTTAATATGTAACATCAATAGTTTTTCTATATTTTCATGGATTAAAAAGACTTAACATGAGTAACATGTCATTTCTTCTGATCTGATCTATAGATTCAATCAATCACAATCAAAATACCAATAAGCTGTCCTGTATATATGCGCAAACTGATTCTAAGTTTATATTGAAATGCACAAACTTAGTATAGCCAATGCAAGACTAAAGAAAAACAAAAATGATGGACTCACACCACACAATTTCAAGACTTACTAAAAAGCTATACAAAATCAAGACAATGTGGTATTAATGAAGGGATAGACATCTAGAATAATGAAACAGAATAGAGCACACAGAATTAGACATACACTAATATGGGTTTTTGGCAAAGAAATAAAGATGAATCAGTGAGGAAGGTAGGATCTTTTCAACAAATGGTGCTGCAAAATCTCAGACAAATCCCAAATGAGGAAAGTTATGCAAAATACCTGACCAGTGCTCCTTAAAATTGTCAAAGGCATCAAAAACAAAGAAAGTCTGAGAAACTCTTATAGCCAAGAGAAGGTTAACAGCACACAATAATTAGGTTTGATGAAATAGCCTATATGGAATATTAGAATAGGAAAAAAAAACTGAGTTAAAAACTAAGGAAATCCAGATAAAGTGTGGATTTTAATTAAGATAATGTATAACATCAGTTTATAAATTGCAACAAATGTGCTAGCCTAATGTAGGATGTTAATAATAGAAGAAACTGATATGGTATATATGGAAACTTTGTATAGTATTTTAGTAATTTTTCTGTAAATTCATTATTGTTCCCCCAAAAAGGGTTAATTTAAAAAATAGTACCATATGTTTTAATCATCAATTTAAAAAGTCATTGTTAACATTTTGGCATTTGTACTATTCATCTATTATTTTAGATGTGTGCATATTGTAAAGACAAGATTTTATATTATTTTTATATGTGTGTTTGTGTGTATATGTTCATGCACATTAACACATTGGCTATACAATGGTATTCCTAAGTAAGTTCAATGGTATTTACTTGAATGTAAACTACTTTCTTATTTGGAGCATGTATTATTTGAAGGTAGATTGAAGTAGATGCCTAAGAGCCAAGTAGTATTGGTCATATCTTGGTTCCATGGCTACTAGTTTTTCTAAGTTGACTCCTATACACTTAATGCTTTTAACCTAACCTATAAAATGGGAAATTAATAGTACTTACCTTATGGGAATTCTTGTGAAGCTTAATGATTATATATATCATAATATATAAAATGTAATATTCTGTTGAACATAATATGTCATATATATTATAACATTATATTATGTATATTATGCATAACATTGATCATTATATATGTATATACACATATGTATATATTACAGCAATGACTATCACATAGTTAGCAATCACTGTGTATTTGCAATGATTGTGAACTTTCCAAAAACATCCTGCATAGGAATTAATGTTATTACTGATTTTTAGAAGGTAGACCCAAGGCTCTGAGAATCTCCATAATTTTCCTAAGGGCTCACAGCTGATAAAGGACTCAGTAGAATTAGAAAATAGGTATGTGAGTCTGAAACCAAAACATATGCCCTTTTAATCATCACATTTACTATCGGTAATGACTACTGTGACCACAGAATGAAGCTTTTCGTAGGCTTACTACTATCAGGATGAAAGTGACTCTTGTCATAAATATTTTCACACAGAATAAAGTTCATTAAGGATTTGTTACACTGTTATTGACAGCTTAAACTCATATGTTTAAATAGTCCAAAGCAATATAAAATTGAGGAAATTCTGTACAAGTTTTAGAAACCAGGGCAAAATGCTCTTGATAGGCCAAAAACTTAAAGGTTTCTTCAACACAGGATTTCTTCAGGGTGTTGATAAATCTAAAATAAGGACTGATTAGCCAACACACCATTCACTATATGTTAAAGAAAAACCCCAAATGCAAGTAAGAGGGAACACACTGACTGGAGCCCAATTAAACTTTGAAGAAGAAAGCGCCACCTGTGAGATATTGCTTCACTGTGAGGCTGTTGATGGGGTAGAGAAGGTGGCATCATAGGAGCTGGAAGTAGTATAAAACAGACCAACTCCTCAAAAATATCCATTCAAACACACATAAATTCAGCCCAGATTGATTTATTAGCCCCCCCAAAATAGAGGTAATGCCACCATGTTGCCAAGTGATGATACCAATAATGGAGAATGGAAGAATTCTCTAATTTGACTATCTCAACAAGATAAACAAACAAACAAACAAAATAACATTGGACTACTTGTTAGACCAGATGAACCTAACAGATGCATACAAAACATTCCATCAATAACAGCAGGATAAACATTCTTAAGTGCACATGGGACATTCTCCAGAGTAGATTATATATTAGATCACAAAACAAGCCTTAACAAATTTAAAAGTGAAATCATATAAAGCATCTTTTCCAACCACAATAGTACAAAACTAGAAATCAATCACAAGAATAAAACTGGAAAATTCACAAATATGTAAAAAATTAAGCAATATGCTCCTGAAAAACTGATGGGTCAAAGAAGAAATCAAAAGAAAGATCAAAAAAATATCTTGCAACAAATGAAGACGGAAACACAACACTCCAAATCTTATGGGATGCAGCACAAGCAGTTATAGGAAAGAAGTTTCTGGTGATAGAAACCTACAAAAAAGAGAAAAAAGACCTCATGCAGCAAGATACCACTACGCACCTATGATAATGGTTAAAAGAAAAAGCAGTGACAACAAATGCTAGTGAAGATACTGAAAAAAAGGATCATCCACACATTGCTGGTCAAAAGTGTAGAGGGATAGAACCATTCTGGAAAAGTTAGACAGTTTATTTTAAAGCTAAACATAAAACTACCGTACAACCTAGCAGTAACATTCCTGGGCATTGATTCTAGAGAAATGAAAGCTTTTAGGTTCACACAAAAACCTGTACCAGTAATGTTTATGTATATGAAAGCTTTCTTTGCAATGGCCTCAAGCTGGAGGTGACCCAAATATACCTACAATGGGTGAATGGTTAAACAAGCCGTGTGTCTACACCACAGAACACTAGTCACCAATGTACGGAAACAAAGTACTGATACACAAAACAACCTAGGTCAATCTCTAGGGAATGTAATGAGCAAATGAAAACAATTCCTAAAGTTTCCCTACAGTATGATTCTATTTATATAATATTCGTGAAAGGACAAAATTTCAGAAAAGGAGAAAATACTAGGGTTGCCAGGGATTAGGCACAGAGTTAAAGGAGAGAGAGAAAGACATGGTAATAACAGAGCAACATGAAATATATTTGTGGTATTGGAAATGTTCAGAATATTGACTATGGTGGTGAACATATGAACCTACACAGGTAATGAAACTATATAGAACTTAACACACACCTATACACACACCTACACACACACACACACACACACACACACACACACACACACAAAAGTAAAACTGGGGAAATCTGAATAAGAGAGATTGTATGAATGCCAGTAGTCTGGTTGTGATACTATACCAAAGTTTTATAAAATGTTACCATTGGGGGAAACTGGGCAAAATATAAAGAATGTTTTAAGATACTATCTTACTGTATAGGAATCTATAATTATCTCAATTTTTAATGCAATTATTAATTACAGAAAAAAACCCAGGATGTATAAGAAAGAAAAGTAACAGTAGCAAAATGCTTGCTATATAAAAACTAGTAACAGTTTTTATACAGTCAAAATAACAAAAACACTGAAGAATGTAAAAAAGAAAAAAAAATCAAGAATAAACAACCTAACTTTACACCTCAAGGAACTGCAAAAATAAACTAACTAACTAACTAACCTCAAAGTTAGCAGAGTAAGGAAATAACAAAAATAGAGTGGAAATAAATGAAACAAGGTCTAAAAGAACATTTCTAAAAAAAAAATCAATGAAAGTAAAAGCCGGGCTTTCTTAAAGAGAAAAAAAATAGATGAATTTTTAGCTAGACTTACCAAGAAAAAGAAAAAGGACTCAAATAAACAAAATTATAAATGAAAGATGAGAAATTACAACAGATACTGAAGAAATATATAGGATCATAAAAGATTACTATTATAGTGCCAACAAACTGGACAACCTAGAAAAAGTAGATCAGTTCCTAGAAATATACAACTTACCAGCACTGAATTATGAAGAAATAAAAAATCTGAAGAGTTACTAGTAAGGAAACTGTTAATTAAAAACATCCCCACCCCCACCCCCTAAAAAGTTCAGGACCAGATGGTTTCACTGGCAAACTCTATACAATCCTTACAGAGGACTAATACCATCTCTTTTCAAACTCTTCCAAAGAAACTAAAAATGAGGGACTACTCCCAACCTTATTTTATGAGGCCAACATTACCCTGAGACCAAGCCAAACAAGGACTGTGCAAGAAAAGAAAAGTACTGGCCAATATCCCTGATAAGCATAGATGCGAGAATCCTCAACAGAATATTAGTAACCTAAATTAAACAATATTAAAATGATCATACAATATAATCAAGTGGATTTCAGGGATGCAAGGATGGTTTGACATTAATAAATCAATAAAAGGCTACCCCACATTAACAAAATGAAGGATAAAAGTCATATCTTCTCTATAGATGCCAAAAAAAGCATTTGAAAAAATTCAACATCTGTTCATAATAAAAACTCTCAACAAACTGAGCATAAAGGAAACATATCTCAACATAATAAAGACCATATATGAAAAGACACTGGCTAACCCCATACTTAGTGGTGAAACATCAAAAGCTTTTTCTCTAAGATCAGAAACAAGATAAGGATGCACTCCCTCAACTCTATTCAATATAGTATGGGAAGCTCTGGCCAGAGCAATAAGACAGAAAAAATAAATAAAAAATCAAAAAGGCAGAATTAAAACTGTCTGTATTTGTGGATGACATGATATTATATATAGAAAACCCTAAAGACTGTACCAGAGCACTGTTAGAACTAATAAATTCAAAAAAGTTGGATTGAAGCAAGATACAGTATCAATATTAAAACATCACTTGCTTTTCTGTAGACCAACAATAAACCATCAAAAAGAAAAATTAAGACAACGCTCCCATTTACAACTGCATCAAAAAGAATAAATTCCTAGGAATAAATACAACTAAGATGAAAGATCTATACACTAAAAACTGTAAGATGTTAATGAAAATAATTGAAAAAATACAAAAATATATGACAATATTTTCCATGCTCATGCATGTGAAGAATTAATATTGTCAAATTTTCCACAGCACCCAATGCAGTCTATAGACTTAATGCAATTTCCTTCAAAATTCTAATGGCATTTTTTCAGAAATAAAAAAAAAATCCTAAAATTAGTATGGAACTGTAAAAGACCCCAAACAGCCATATGGAAAGAAAAACAAAGCTGGAGGCATCATACTTCTTGGTTTCAAACTATATTACAGAGTTATAATAATTAAAACAGTATGGAATTGGCATAAAGATATACACATAGATTAATAGAACATAATAGACAGGCGCCTGGATGGTTCAGAGATTTAAGCATCTGACTGTTGATTTTGGCTCAGGTCATGATCATAGGATCATGAGATCAAGCCCTGCTGCTGAGCTCTGTTCTGGGTGTGGAACCTGCTTGAGAGTCTCTCCCTCCCTCTCCCTCTGCTCTTCCCCCCAAGTCACTGCTCCATCCTCCCCACTCACACACATTATTTTTCTCTCTCTATTTCTCTCCTAAAACAAAAAAATAAAACATAGTAGAGATTCCAGAAATAAACCCATGTACGTATGGTTAATTAATTTATAATAAAATAGCCAATAATGTACAAGGGGGAAAGGAGAATCTCTTTAATTAATGGTGTTGGGAAAACTGGACAGCTACATGCAAAAAAATGAAACTGGATTGCTATCTTACACCACTGACAAAAAAAATGCAAAATGAATGAGAGATTTAAGCACAGATCTGAAACCAAAAATTCCTGGAAAAGAACAAATGGGCAAGCTCTTTGATACTGGTCTTGGCAATAATTTATTGGATAAGATTCCAAAAACACAGCCAACAAAAGCCAAAACAAGCAAGTGGAACTGCATCTACCTAAAAAAGCTTCTGTATAGCAAAGGAAATAATCAACAAAATGAAAAGGTAACTATGATAAGAGAGGAAATACTTGCAAAGCACATATACAATAAAAGGCTCATATTCAAAATGTAAAAGGAACTCAATAGCAACAAATAAATAATTCAGTTAAAAAATGGGCAATGAAACTGAATTTTTTCCAAAGAAGACACATGGCTGACCAAGTGGTATATAAAAAGGTACTCAATATCACTAATTATCAAAGAAATGCAAATCAAAACTACAGTGAGATATCACTTCACACAGGTTAGGATGGCTATTATCAAAAAGATGAGATAATGGAGCATCTGGGTGGCTCAGTCAGGTGTCTGACTCATGATTTCAGCTCAGGTCATGATCTCTGGGTTATGGGATCAAGCCCTGCATTGGGCTCTGTGGCTGGGTGTAGAGCTTGCTTAAGATTCTCTTTCTCCCTCTCCTTCTGACCCTCTCCCCCTCCTGCTTGTGTTTGCTCTTTCTTTAAAAAAAAAAAAAAGACCGAGATAACAAGTGTTAGTGAGGATGTAGAGAAAGAGAACCTTTGCACACTGTTGGTAGGAATGTAAACTGGCACAGCCACTATCGAAAATAATAAGGTTTTTAAAATTAAAATTAAATTAAAATATTTTAAATATTAAATTTAAAATTTAAATTTATTTTATTTAATTAAAATTAAAGATTAAAAAAGAAATACCTCATGATCTAGGAATCCCACTTCTGAGTAGGTATCCAAAGGAAGCGAAGTCATTATCTCAAATAGATATTTGTACACCCATGTTCATTATAGCATTATTTGCTATAATCAATGCATGGAAACAGCCTAAGTGTCTGTAATGAATGAATAAAGAAAATGTGGCATATAGTCAGGCTTGAAAAAGAAGGAAATGCTGTCATGCATGATGACACAGATGAACCTAGAACGCGTTATGTTAAGTAAAATAAGGCACAAAGACAGAGACATGGCACAGCATCACTTGTAATAGAATCTTTAAAAAAGAAAAAAAAAAAGAAAAAGAAAAAAGTCAAATTCACAGAAACAGGGTAGAAAAATGGTCACCAGCAACCGGGCGTGGGGGAAATAGGGAGAGGTTGGTGAGATGTTCCAAACTTTCAGGTATGAAATGAACAAGACCAGAAGATCTAATGTTCAGCATGGGTAGCATAGTTGGTTAACACTGTTATTGGACTGAAATTTGCTAGGAGAGTAAAACTGAAAGCTTCTCACACACCCACAAAAGATAAATAAGTGAGATATGAATGTGTCAGTTAACCTCCTAGGGGGAATTTTTTCACCATGTATTCATATATTAAATCATCACATTGTACACTTTAAATAGCTTACAATTTATTTGTCAATTATACCTCAGTAAAACTGGGAAAAAAATAAAAAGAAAGGAAAAGAAACAAAAACTGCTTGATAGAGGGGCTAAGCTCTCATTACCACACTATCCCTCACATTTCATGCCTCTATCTGGTGAATACATTTATCATAAATATAGAAGTGCTCCTGTTCCCTCATCTGAGCCTATACGATCCAACAGAGGCCCACACAGTATTTATTAAACTTACCAAAATTTGTGACATTAGACAACCTTGGACGCGTAAAGATGAACAGAGAAAAATAACCAAACACATAAAAAGTGGCTTCAGTTCAAAAGAAATGAGCCAATCCAAGAAATCAAACAAATATTCCTCAGTGTCACTAGATTTGCTTCAATGAAAGGAGAACAATTTGAGGAAAAGTTAGAGAATATTGCATTTAGGAATCTAAAATATTAGTCAAGTACAAGCAGCACCATCTTTATGAGAACCTGAAAACCCTTGCTGATTAGAGAAATGAGGTGTTTTGTGTGTTTTTTTTTAAGATTTTATTTATTTATTTGACAGAGAGAAACACAGCTAGAGAGGGAACACAAGCAGGGGGAGTGAGAGAGGGAGAAGCAGGCTTCCCACGGAACTGGGAGCCAGATGCGGGGCTCGATCCCAGGACTCCCAGATCATGAGCTGAGCTGAAGGCAGTCGCTTAACCAACTGAGCCACCCAGGTGCCCCGAGATGAGCTTTTTTACTCAATAAAGGGAGATTGTTTAGAGACCACTCAATATCCATGAGTTGAAAATAAAGATCTGCGAATGATGAAGGAAAAGATGGGACACAAAAAGTTTTCTGGGAACCAGGACACACATGTAGCAGCAGTTTGAGGAGAAAACAGGAGGCGGATGAGAGGCAGACTGAAAATATATTAAGAGAGAACTCTCCTCAAATGGAAGACAGGTTTGAGGCTCAGGGTTGAAGGGGCTGGTGATTGTCAGACAAAACAAATGAGAAAAGCTCTATATTCTTATGCTATGTTTTCATTTCAGACATAAAGAAAACATCATTCTGAATGAATTCAGAGAGAATAATAAAGAGGTTGTCTACAAAGGATAAAGTATTCATTTTATATTAAAATTCTTTTCATAACACAACATGACAGAAGGCAATAAAATAATGTCCACAGAGTTTTGATGAAAAATGGCCATGAAACAAGAAATTTATAGCAAGATGAGAGACGAGAAACAGATATTATCAAACATGGGAAGTCTCAGGAGCTTTTCAACCACATACATTTTCTGGAAAAAAAAAATTTAAGTCTAAAATATTTAAGTGAGAAACACAAGCAAACACAACCCTTAGGCATTCTTTTTGTTTACAAGGGACTGTCGTAGCCAAGGAACCTAGATTTGCTGCCTTAAATAGCTAGAAGTCCAAAATCAAGATGTTGGCATGGTTGGTTTCTTCAGAGACTTCTTTCCTAGGCTTACAGATGACCGTCCCTCTGTTTCCTCACATGGTCTTCCTTCTCTACATGGAAATGCCTATGTTGTCTCCTCCTCACCCACGTATACTGATCACACTGGATTAGAGCCACTTTACTGACCACCCTTTATTAACCTTTTTAAAGACCCTATCTTCAAAAATAGTCACTAAGGTACTGGAAGTTAGGACGTCAACATAGGGATTTTGAGAGATAACAATTCCACCCATGGCAGGCATAAATAGCTACACATAGGAGAAAATGATAAAATGGTCATTTCATTAATTAGCAATTTTTTAAGGAAAACACGAATTTTAGATTT
Organism: Spilogale gracilis; assembly: GCA_004023965.1. Taxonomy (NCBI): domain Eukaryota; kingdom Metazoa; phylum Chordata; class Mammalia; order Carnivora; family Mephitidae; genus Spilogale; species Spilogale gracilis. The sequence continues at coordinate 11,273 of PITA01017873.1, forward strand.
TGACTCAAAAAAATAGAAAACTCTGAGATGAGTAATGATGTAAAAATGTATCATTTTTGGGCACCTGGGTGGCTCAGTGGGTTAAAGCCTCTGCCTTCGGCTCAGGTCATGATCTCAGGGTCCTGGGATTAAGGCCCGCATGGGGCTCTCTGCTCAGCAGGGAGCCTGCTTCCTCCTCTCTCTCTGCCTGCCTCTCTGCCTACTTGTGATCTCTCTGTCAAATAAATAAATAAAATCTTTTTTAAAAATGTATCATTTTTTGTATCACATTTTTAAAAAAAATATTTTGAAATGAGAAGCAGAGGACTTCATTGATGCTTTTTTATAGATATTCAGATCATAGGTAATCCTTAAACAACATAAACCATTCCCAATCAAAGAATTGTAGGAAAGCTATAAACTCTATTCTATAAAAGAAACACAAACCAGGTCCCAAATCCTGACAAGGATGCTCTAACAGACCAAAGACTAAGCTGCCATCTCCTTTCCCATTGGCAGGTGATGTGATTTGGGAGTCACAAGCCCCAGGCCTAGCTGTCCAGAGCCCCAGGTCTTTGTGGCCATACAACCAGTTAGAAGTGTCTACATAATACAGTCAAAGCCAATCAAGCCTTCTAGGGAGACATATTCTAATTATAGGGGGGAAAAAAGCACTCTCTCCTGGGATCCAAGATGTTAAGGCCAATTAAAGCCTGGAATTGGCAGTCTAGAGCCAGGACGGGCCATATAATTTGAGGAGACCAGTACAAAATTAAAATCACTAGGAATTTCAAGATAATGATCGTTATGGGTTGACTTGTGTTCCCCAAATTCATATATTGGAGTCCTAATCCCCAGTGTCTCAGAATATGATCTTGTTTGGAAATAGGGTCATTACAGATATAATTAGTTAAGATGAGGTCATTAGGGTGGGCCCTAATTCAACATGACGGGTGTCCTTGTAAAAAGAGGAAACTTGGACACCGAGACCCAGAACACCATGTGAACATGAAGGCAGAGATCCTGGCAATGTGTCTATAAGCCAAGGAACACCAAGGATTGCCAACAAACCAGCAGAGGCTAGGAGAAAGGCCTGGAACAGACTCTTCTCCACAGCCTCAGAAGGAAACAACCTAGCCAAAACTTTGATCTTGCACAAGAGATCACTTCCAGCCTCTAGATTATAGGAGAATACATTTTAATTGTGTAAGCTCCCCAGTTGGTGGTGCTTTGTAATGGTGGCCCTAGCAAATAGATACAGTGACAACAGAGAATTAAAGTGAACACTGGGCCCTTCTAAGCTTGGGGCTCTATGCTACTGCACAGTTGTGCTCTTGAGACCAGCCCTGCCTGCAGCTTTCCATGCCGCTACAGGGAGAGTGTCCATCTGAGGATGAAAGTCTGGCAGAAGGAAAGCAGACCTGAGGGAGGGAGGGGCAGTGGGAGAGTCGGAGAGAGTGTGGAAGCCAGCGCTGAAGCTTTAAATCTCAGGTGTCACTTGAGGTCTTTGCAGACGGGCCGCCAAGATGTGATTAGACATGAAGCGTTGACTTAGGAGAAATGCCCGTGAGGGGTAAGTGGGAGGAGTCCAGAGAGGACAGGAAGAGCCTTCAGTCTGCACCACTGATACAACGTGTGAAGCAGTAAGGGAAACAAAGAGATTTTGGTAGGAAGAGACTCAGATTGCAGGGCAACGAAGAGAAAGTCCTGGCCAGACTGATGAGAACCCCCAGAGCAAAGAAATCAAAGGATGCCCATGAGCGGCAGAAAGAGTTGGGTTCCAGCACCTGCCTGCTCAGCTATTGGCTAGGAGCAACCAGGAGAGAGCATGGCCATGGCCTGAACGCTGTGGTAGGTCCAAAGGCACAGCACCTGGGGCTCTCAGTCAACCACACTGGACCCACTCGATTCTCTTAGAGTTATATCTGAGTGACACAACTTAAGGGCCATCATCACACCCCTCTCATCTCATAAACCCACTTCACACTTTTATTCAGGGAGGAACATGCCCCCAGTCCCTACAGCCTCTCTTCCTGAAGATGCACATAGGAGAAGGAAGTCGGTGGGATAAAATGCAATCCCCATCTCTGTGGTTAGACCCAGGTCCACATCTGGTACTCATTCTCTTCCTCTCCATTCTCTACTTAAACTTCCCCTCATCCTCATCTATCACCTCAGGTGCTCTTGCTAGTTTACCTTGTGGGGTGATCCAAACCTTTATTCCTTGGGGTATGAACACTTGGTCATGTTGCCATCCTCAGCCTGGTGTTGCCAAACAAATCTGTTCATGGCTACAGCAGAGCACAGAAGCTTGGGAGGCTCCTGAGTGGTTTCCCTGGGTTCCATATGTGTTTCTCCATTGTGCAAAAGCATCCTTTCATTTTCCTGCTAGTCAGGGTCAGTTGCTGCTGGACTGAAAGCAACTCCTCTTTTTATCTGCTGGTCCCTGAGCAGACTGAGTCAATGCCCTGGGGTCAACAACAGTTTATATTTCAATGGAAACTTAGTTGTGTCCCTAGCAAGTTGCTCCTGCTTCGCCCCTTTGGTCTGCAGACTGATATTCTTCCTGTCAGGGACACGGCATCATACAGACGTCTCCTATTCAGTGCACATGCATCCTGAAATATAGCAGTTGGCCTCTCAGAAGACAGCAAGCAGGCTAACATTTCAGCTCTGCCTTCAGTAGAGTATTCTAACGTGCTATTAGAGTTCCTCGTTCCGGAGGGTATACAACGTCAGTCATCCATGAATCCACAGCAATAGGGTCACCCCTATACCCTTTTGTCTGGGATGTGTGTGTTCTGGTTGGATCCTGTGTTACATGGCATCCCATGTCTGTGGACCAGACAATCATAGGCCCCCACAAGTGGTGCCGCCTGCGGCCCTTTGGGTGAAAAAGGCAAACCCATACCAAAACATATCTCTGTTCCTGCAGGAACCTGGGAGACACCCAATGTAATCAACTTGCTACCAAGTAGTGAATGAGATTCTTAGAGAAAAGTATCCAACTGGATATCAGCATTGGTCTCTGTTCCTAATAGATTGAACATTCAGAGGCAGATGTATCATCAGATATGGGAAGTCGTGGTCTATGCATAGGTCTCACCTCAGTCATTCAGTTCATATGCCCACTCTGCCAGTTCTAGGATGGCTCATGAGGCAGATTGGCTAATACGAACTGGAGGAATCATCCGTCTCCCTAGTTTTCCACTGTCTTTTCAGAGGTCAGTGCTTTGTGACAGGCACACAGAAATCACACCCCATGCCCCCTCACATATGTCCATCCACATGCATCTGCTCTAGACCTCTTTGTCTCCAATTTTCCTGTCCTTTTCCTCACAAGCTCTGACCACTTTTAGCTACTTCTCCCCCAACAGTTACTTCTCTTTCTGCATGGGAGCACTGCCCACAGCTCCATCTTTGGAACAATTTTATTTTTTTCTCAGCTGACACTCCAAGTGACCTCTGATTATAGTAAAGATGAGCCCTCCTTTTGTTTTTAGTTTGCACCAACCTATCAAGCTCACCCATCTGCAAATCACATTTGGGATTTTCTCCTCCTTCAGCTGGCCATATAGGAAGCCTTCCCTACATGTAGCCAGAGGAACAAACTCAGAGAGAGGTGCTGGTACAACTTTGTTAGGAGATAGGAGAATCTGAGCTACCTGTTCATGCTGCTCGCTCATAGTGTCTGGTCGTGCTTGGGCTCCATCCTTGAGGTACCATCTGCATTACAGTGGATGGCTGCTATCCCAGCCAACTGTATGACTTGGTGGTCCAATAGGATCTAGCTCATAATAAGTAGTTCTAGATGCATGATCATTTGTCGTCCCATAGTGAAGTGTTCTGCCTCTATAGAGCCCAACCAGATGTCAAAATCTGTTTTTCAAAAACCATATAATGCTCACTCAAATGGAGTACACTTGCTTCAGAACTTCAGGATTTTCTTCTTTGGGATTTACCCTGTTGGCAGAAGATGGGAACAAAGGAGAATGGCCCAGTTCTAATCATCTAGCTATGCTCAGTCATTGGCTGAGAACAGACTGAGAAGGCGGCCAGAGCCTGAATACTAAGGTCGATTGCAAGATGCAGCGACTGAGACCATAGGCCAAACTACTCTTTGCAGAAATGAACTATATATACCTCTCTCGTCGCCACAGCTGGATCAAACTATATTAATATACCAATCTCTATATCTCCGTCTACGCCCAAATATGTAACATCTCATCCTACACAAGTAAGATTTATCCCTTAAATTCAAATATTTATTCACATTAGAAGACATTTTAGTAGAATTAGTCAAATTCCTGGGTTGGAGGTGGGGGGGAACATATAAGCAAACAAAAGATAGCAATAGTTTTCGTTTTCCTGGAGGCTTTCCTGTATATTCAAAAATTCAACATGCAAGACTTCCGCAATTGCACACAAAAAAAGTTTTTCAACTGTTAATTTGAAAGAGAATTAAGAGATTTCTCTGCTGATTTGGGACATCTAGAAATAATGTTTTCAGAATTTACTGATGATCATAAACTGGACCATCTCAAGAGCTGTGGCCAGTGAGATCAATCAAAATCTCCCAATTCTGAATATTACACCATACGCATAATAAAAGGTCTGTCACTGGGCTTCTTATATCCACAGGACCTCTGTAGTATCCCACCAACCAAGAAAAATGTGGAATGTTTGTGAAGACCGCAGCCTGATCTTTTTCCCTCTGAGCAAGAATGGAAAGAGGCATGACCATATTAAGGAGTAGTCACATACTTTGAATAGCCAGGAACTCTAGAATCCAAAACATCATTGCCTTCACATAGACAATAAAAATACCTCATGATTTAATTTAGTGTTCTGGAGTTCAGCAAACAACTTCCCCTAGAATAACCTTTCTTCAAACATGGTAACTCAGGCAAAGCTCATATATATAAACCAAGAGGACTGGGAATGTGCAACAAGCCATGTGCAGGCCGAGCCACAAGAACAAACTAAGCACATTTAAAAATAACAATAAGGATATTAAAGCTAATTATTATCCCTCTGGTAAGATAAAAGGTCACTGTGACCCACCAGACCACAATCCCAAATATCCTGCCTGGCATCATGCTTCCTTGGCCCTTGTGCCAGCCCAGAGACAGGCTGCAGGCAAGCCCCAGTCCCAGCTCTCACTTGCTTACCCTCCAGAGACTGCCAATGGCTCAGGTTGCAAATTTGTTTATATTTAGAAGAACAGGTGTGTGGCTCAGCTCTAAATCAAGTCAGTGCTCTGCTGGCGTCATCTTGATGCATTTCATATAGCTGGAATGATTTAATATGGAAAAGGGCAATACTTCTACCCTTAGTAAGGACTGCACCTCACATGGGGAAATTTTATCTTGTGGTTTCTGTTCTCTTCAGATTCGGTTCATTATCCCGTCTTTGCACACACCTGTATCATTTTTTGGTGCTGAGTCACAGTTTCTGATGAGAAAAGGAATCAGAAGCCCTGTCTCCAAATGTGCCCTTGTTAGGAGATTGAGTTACCTCTTACCTGTGTGGCCTGGCGATGATTTATCATTTCTGGTCTTCAGTGGGTCCTTCTTTAAGGCACCACGGTTGCTGTGATGCTCAAATGCCACCATGCAGGGGAAGGTGGTTCGTAAATGCTAAAGTACCCTACAAATGGAAAATAACATGATGCATGTAAAAGGTCTTTATGAAGCTAAATACGTTCTGCAAATGCAAAGTAGCAGAAAGATAGAAGGGTGCTATGAGCAATGCTGTAAATGTCAGATATGTGGCGGAATCCAAGACCAGGTGTTCTGGAAGACAGCAACTTAGCAGCCAGCTCCTTTAGTCACTCTTTCTATTAAGAATCCTAATGAAAACATAATGTATGAAAAAAAAAAAAAGAAAACATAATGTATGAGGACAGAGAGACATTTAGTTAAATACACAGTTGTCCTGCTAGTGATTTTAGCTCTGATACTTTTTCAGGCTTCCATCTTAATTCTGTTGAGCGTACCATGGGACCATGAGGTCCAGATAGACGCTGCATCATCGTGTGACACCCCAGATGAACTAGATGTGAGAAAGAAGCTCAGCGGGGAAGGAAAAGCAACATTTGTTTCCATTTCCATTTCACTTCTGTGATAACAAAGGCTTATGTATCATTAAAAAGCTATAGAGGGGTGCCTGGGTGGCTCAGTTGGTTGGGCGACTGCCTTCGGCTCAGGTCGTGATCCTGGAGACCCGGGATCGAGCCCCACATCGGGCTCCCTGATCAGTGGGAAGCCTGCTTCTCCCTCTCTCACTCCCCCTGCTTGTGTTCCCTCTCAAGCTATGTTTCTCGCTGTGAAATAAATAAAATCTTAAAAAAAAAAAAAAAAAAAAAAAAAAAAGCTATAGAAATAATGAAAAAATATCTTATGGAAAAAATAACCCCTTCGCATAAAGTAGCATAAGTACTTCATGATAAAATGTTTCCTGCCTCTGTATCATGCTGGACGTCCCACTAAATAAGTGCATACACATAGATACATGCTTTCCCAAACACTGATGATATCATGAGTACTTAGAATGCACTTGAACTTTCTCTTAGTCCTCTCATCCTAAATCTTGTTGAAGGTCTTAGTTACTCTGAAATATAAGCAGGAAGAGAGAAAAGCATCACTCCAGATATGTCGACCTAAAAGACACAGAATATTGTTACCTTCACAATATCTAAGAGTCACAAGAGGGCCTCTGGTCCTCCTCCTCCTGGGGCAGGAATTCCCCTACCACATGCCTGGCTGTGGCTGCTGGCCAGCCCTTCAGAGGTTGAAGCACGTGGTCCCAGACCTGCGTGCTGCCCAGCCTCCTGACCCTGTGGTTCACTGACATTGAAACTGCAGGTGCTCATCTATTAGACCCCATAGAAACCCTAACTTCTTCATCTCCATTTTTATCTCTTTACTGTTTTTTCAGGTAGAAAGCCATTGATGTTTTACTATGGTGAAAGGGAACAAATCTTTCTTTGCTACTGCCCCGCAAAGAAAAATATCCAACCAGGGCACTGACGTGGCATGTGTAAAATAATTTCAGTTAGTTTTGAGGGCTCTGTTTTTAAATAAGTAAAAGATAGACAAAAAATTTAGATTATTTAGAAAGAGTAAGTGATGGGACGCCTGGGTGGCTCAGTTGGTTAAGCAACTGCCTTCGGCTCAGGTCATGATCCCGGAGACCCGGGATCGAGTCCCACATCGGGCTCCCTGCTCGGCGGGAGGCCTGCTTCTCCCTCTCTCACCCCCCCTGCTTGTGTTCCCTCTCTGGCTGTGTTTCTCTCTGTCAAATAAATAAAATCTTTAAAAAAAAAAAAAAGAAAGAGTAAGTGATGTGACATGCATTTCAAGCAGATAATACCAAGTTGAGGAAAGACACGGATGAGACTGATAAGAATGGGCAAAAGGTGGTAGAGAAACACAGGAGTGGGAAGATTGAAAGTCAATGCATGGAGAAGGAAAAGTAATGAAGAGAGAGAGGTGAAAGCAAATGGAAAGAGACAGAATGACACACTCAGAGAGAAAAAGAAAGAGTGGGAGAGTAACTGGGGGGAGGAGTGAGGAAGGAAGGAAGGAAGGAAGGAAGGAAGGAAGGAAGGAAGGAAGGAAGGAAGGAAGGAGAAAGGAAGGAAGAAAGGGAAGGGAAGGGAGAGAGGGAAGGGAAGGGAGAGAGGGAATAAGGGAAGAAAAGAAGGGAGGGAGGGAGAAAAGGAGAGAGGAAGAGGTTTGAGGTGAGCCTACTGACCAGAGGTAAATACCATCCAGGCTGCCTATGTCTCATGACCATACCAGCCATAATAAGCATCGTTAATAATGACATTTACTGAGTGTTTATTTCCCAGATGTTATTCTAAGTACTTTAGATGCAATCTTCACCATAACCTTGTGAGTTTTTTCTATTATTATAATCATAGTCATCACCTGCAAATGGGAAATCTACACTGTACAACTCATAAGTAATAATGGCAGGACCAGAATACTGACTCAGGGAGATACCACACCTGCTTTTCTCTAATTCTCCAAGCCAACCATACCCAATTCCACTTTTTGTTGAGATTTATATGAGCCTTACAGAAGTTGAAACAGTACTTTCTGCATCTAGAAACACTCTATTACTATTAGAAAATGCAAGATTCATTATAGAATTAAACTTTATTTTCTTTGAAGGTGTTTTAAAATGTACTTTGAAAGTTTATAGATGTTTGGCAGTTTTCTAGGTATGTTTCAAGCGCCTTTGACAGTTCCACATTTTTAACTATCTTGCTTAGATTGATCAGAATTACACTGTTCCTTGTTAACCCGGGGTTTTAATAAAAATTAGCATTTATTTCTGCTTCTGATCAAGTTCTTATCTTATAATCTTGTTAAAACTAAGTAAGAGGGTCGCTTGGGTGGCTCAGTCATTGAGCGTCTGCCTTTGGCTCAGGTCATGATCCTGGAATCCCGGGATCAAGTCCTGCATCGGGGTTCCTGCTTAGTGGGGAGCCTGCTTCTCCCTCTCTCACTCCTCCTGCTTGTGTTCCCTCTCTGGTTGTATTTCTCTCTGTCAAATAAATAAATAAAATCTTTTAAAAAATAAGTAAGAAATAGGAGAAGGAAGTTCTGTAAAACCTAGAAAAAATATTAGTTATATATAGTAAATACAATATCGTGCACATCAATAAATGTTTAATGAATAAATACAATTAATTAATCATTGCCTGATAACAACTTTTACATTGTTATTAGCGTATCTCTAAAAGCCCTTTTGAAAAACATGCACCAGTGGAAGAAAAGCTTTTAAGTGACATCATTAAAATCAAAAGAAACACCATTCATTTTCTCAGTGTGCTGAAATTAAGCTTTGGATCCATTCAAGAAAACTGAATTATTTTAGGTACTTTAAACAGAAGGGCATTAATACAAGAAATTGTTTAAAGAGGTACTGAGCAAATATAAAGCAAAAAGGAAAAAGGATTGATATCCAGATAACAGAAGCACAGAATTACCCCTGAGCTGAACTTCGCAGCCTCCTTTGGCTCCAAGTTGTGTGGGACAGTTTCTCCATAGAGGATGTATAGAAGGCAAGAGTGTTATCAAAAGCCTTGGATCTAATCTCTACTCAAGGAGCAGTGTTACCATGTGGGAACTATATACCAGCTTGTCGATTTACTTGCAATCTCATGGTTTGACCTCGTAGACAGCCTACACAAACCAACTGTTCTACCAAAAAACTACAAGAAATGGAGGAATTTGGTTAGAGGCATTCCGTAACTAAGTATTTTAAAGTAAAAATACAAAGTATTGCCCATTGTCTGTAGAAGTTTTTAAACAGCACTTTTGTTCTATTGTCTCTTTTATGTCTGGTTTTTAACATTGTCTTTGTTGTCATTAGTCATTATTATAGCCTTAATGCTAACAATCACTTTTCAAATATAGTAATTGTCAATTTTTTCATTTGGATTATAAAGGTAATAATATGTATCTGACCTTTAAGTGGATTATGAAATTAATTATTGAATGAGTGGTGTGAGGTTAGGAAAGAGTTTATCATAGAACAATTCCGATTGTAACGTGCCACCAAGACTAAGAATATCATAGCAAGTCACTTAGGGAGGACAGAGATGATGTTCACAAGGTTCATTATAGATCTTAGTGATAGCACTTATTTTAAGGAGATTGCTCTATTCTGTTCCCCAGAGTCAATTTTGAGATTGGTGGCATTTAATTTTGTGTCTATATTCAGAAAGAAATGAGACGACTTGATGGCGACATACATTTCAGGATTTTTTTCTTTTATTAAATTGAAAAAGCGAGTATTTCCATTTGCCTTACTTGTTCAAAGCAAATAATAATAATAATCACCACAATGGGTCCATGTTGCAAACACATTAAAAATAATACACACACACACACACACAAACACACACACACACACACACACACAGTAAATGTTATTTGGAACTGCATGTGCTTTACATTAATTTTGATCAAATGCCGAATGTCATCTGCAGCCAAGCTAATTCCACCAAGGGCAAGGCCCATGGTGTTACATCGAGGGGGGGCTAGTCCCGCCAAATCTCGTCCCTCAGCACAGGGGGGAATCCACTGGGCTTGTGGATTTAAAATCCTCAAAACTTAGCTGCAACGTGCTTTGAGCTCTCTGATGGAGAGAGATGTGCTGAGCTTGGTCCTCTGAGGATCCAGAGGAGGACCTCTCCTCTCCCTGCTTTGGCAGTTCTCAACCTACAAGTTCAAATACATTCAAGCAGGCATGAGGAAAAGGGTTTCAAGAGTTCACGGAAGGCATTTAAGAGGAAGACTCACCCTTGAAAGTTAAGCTCAGGAATCACTTTCCCGTGTGGGATAAATATAATCAGACACGAGGAAGTAGGCAGCATTGGTCAGATTATATTTAAACCAAACAAACCGCAACAATATAAAATACTGGTGGCTATCAATCTGTTCTCAAAACTTCCTTTGAAGCAGCCTAGAATCATGGTTCAAAAACGTGGGATCTAGAGGCTGGTAGCCTGAGTTTACAACCTGGCCCTCTCACTCAGTAAGTGCAACATTTGGGGCGAAGGACTTAACTGCTCTGGACTTCAGTTTCCTTACCTTATAAAATGAAAAAGAAATAATGTGCCTATTTCGTACGGTTGCTGCAAGGATACAAAGTGTTAACATTTGTAAGAACCTTGCAATGGCATTTGGCACATTCGAAGCACTACACATGTGTTTGTTAAAGAAATAGATTTCTTTCTTGGACCAGGGACGTCACTCTGAGCTTTGCACACATGATGCACGCGAGCTCCAATCCCGAAGCAATAAATCCTTCTGAGAAAGAAAATCACAGATTCCCAGGGCCTTATTTTCAGAATTGCTCATGTTGCTTCCAGACATTGGCTATTTAATCCTTCCAGAAAAACCAAGACAGAATTTACGTAAATAAACTTCTCCTTTTACAGAAGAGAATGCTGTTGCATAGGAAGATCCTGTGTTTTCCTTGAACGAACCCAAGGAACTCAACCCTTGCCCCATGTTTACTGTTTTGCTGGACCCACTTGCTGTAAGGCACAGACAATAAAACTGATAGGAAATAAAAACCCCAGAAGTGTGAAATGCAAACCAATTTCAAAAACAAGGGTACATATAGAGAAATGAATTACACTGTACGGCGTTTATGCAACTTTGTAAAAACTGAATCTTTTCTCCTGACTGCTTCAGGAAACTGTCGAATGGACTTAATTTTCCATCCAAATTTCCTAAATGAAAAGAGAACTAAAATATGCAGCTGGCTTTTTAAAAAAAAATAACCAGTTATGCATGTGAGTTGCATTTATGTTCATTTGAATATGATTTGATGCTGCCAGAATAGAAAGAAAATGATACTTGATATAGGTGAGTCTGGAGGAGAGAGTAGTTGTGAGGCCCCTCCTTGGGGTGGGATATCTCACTTGGAAAAAGTATAAAAGGAAATAAATGAATGTGAGAAGTCTGTATGGGAATGATGGACACTTCCAATTCATCGCCCTCCCCCCACCACTCCCCTCCATAGCTCCTGGAGGAGTTTTGAAAAACAATCATTTTTGTAAATAAAGATTTCTTCATGTCAATGCCTGTTTGTGCAAGAATCCTTGGACTTTTACCCTATTCAGGAAAGAGTCTTAAAGGAGGGAGAGGAGGAGGGAGGGAAAAAGAGAAAGGAAGGAAGAGAAGTGGGGAGAGGGAGACAAATTTTTCAGTTATTTCTATGTTAAAATACAGCTCAAAAAATTGACAAATTTGAGTATTGTTTCCTGATACTAGAGCAGTAAAGGTTTATTGCACAAAATTAGGCTTTTCTTTTTAATATACAGAGGAAAATCAGACTCACTATATATAATCTTCTCACTCAATTGTATCTAAATATCCTAGGCTTTATCATTAGCTTCCCCCCAACATCCATTCCCTATGCCTACAAATTCATACTGATCTTTAAAAAATCAAGTTAGTATCTAGGTGTAGATAGCTTTTTAGCTTAATTTTACACTTTGGTATATTATGAGCCTTTTCCTATACCCATAAATGTTCTGCTTAGATTTTGATTGTTTGGTTCTACCATTACTTACCTAATGAGTTACATAATTTATCTGACCAGTTTCATACTAATAGTTGTTGTTTCTATTGTTTTACTAAAATAAATAATACAGATATTTCTGAAACTTCATGCACTTCTGTGATTATTTCCACATGAGAATTTTCTAGAATTGGAAATCCTGGATCAAAGTGCATGAGTCTTTTAAAGCATTGAATACATAAAATTGTCTTTGTGGTTTTTTTCTAGTTTTTGTTAAATTTGAATATTCATCTTGTTTTTTTCCAACATAAAAATGTCTTGCATTTATCTAGTCAGCTTTATGTTTAATTCACGATTTTTGCTTTTATCTGTGTTATACCATTTCCATACTTTCCTTCAGGTGGTTTTCTTTCATTTTATTTAAGGATGACGTGGTTTATTTTTAATCGTTCTATAGAAGCAGTGACAAACACTTAAAATGGAATTTCTCATTTGACTGTAGCAAGAGCTCAGGAGAAACCAATAATTAGCTCAATTTTACAGATGAAGAAATGCATTTAAATAAGTTAAACAATTTGCAAAGATCACAGAGCTAGTAGAAAGTGAAATCTGGGACTGAGCTCTCCAGATTATACAGGTTGGAAAGACAGGGAGCTTCCTTACCTGAGGGCACAGATCTGTGGGCTCCTCCCTAGAGACGGACATGTGCTGTTCTCTCTTCACATGAAGAGTAATTGGCATGTTCTACATAAGACAGTGGGACAGTATCTTCTCCTTTATTTGCTTTAGAGTGTCCAAGTAATAGCAAGTGGTCACGGAAAATTTAATACCAACTTCTTTTTTTAAATTACTATTTATATATTTGACAGAGAAACACAGCTAGAGAGGGAACACAAGCAGGGGGAGTGGGAGAAGGAGAACCAGGCTTCCCGCTGAGCAAGAAGCCTGATGCAGGACTCTATCCTGGGACTCCTGGATCATGACCTGAGCCGAAGGCAGACACTTAACGACTGAGCCACTCAGGCGCCCCTATATCAATTTCTAATATTCTTATATGAAAAAAATCATCGAAGAGTTTTCTATTGCATCTTACTTGCTTAGGAGTGAGTTTTATGAATATTATTGGAATGTTTGGAATGACCATGTTTATTTGGGCATCCCCTCTGTCTGTAATGCCCTTGCTGTTTTTTTTCACCTGGGTAACTTCTACTGCTTTTTCCTAAATCATTCTCCTCCAGAAGCCTTCTCCAGAACACCCTTTGAGACTTCTTAACGCATCCTCAGAGCACCCTCTATGCTCTTCTGGGAGCTCTACCAGAATACCTTTTGTAAGAATAAATTTATAAATTACAAATAAGTAAATGTTGAGGAGCCTTCTGTTTGTAATTGCAGAATTTCTTCATGAGAGATTTAACAGCTTACTGATAGAAATGTAAAGCTTTCTTTTAAATGAAAAACAATTGCCGTCATTTGGGCTTACAAACAAAACGTTTCCATCAGTTCAGACAAAGGGTTTGACCATAATAAAAGCCATGAACAGGGTGCATCTGTGATAGACTCCCACTTTCATGACTGCACAGAGAATGGCATCCCACCTCCATAAGAACAGATTTGGAAGGCCACCTGTCTGCTGAAACAATATATTGAGGTTCCATAAAGGCGATGTTCTACTTTATTATCAAAAGGCTGTTCTCCACTTAGTCACCAATCATTCTAACAGTTACTAGGCCGCTGTGTTAGAGGTAGGCAGCGAGAAATTACATCCATGCCAACAGCTGCTGCAGGATAACCAGGGAAGCCTGAGAAGCCCTCTCCTAACTTTGTCTTTCCTAGTTCGGCCATGGCTCGGGTCAGGGTCTTAGCTTGGCAAATCACATTTCTCAAAGCAGGGGCCAGAACCTGTAGCAAAAGTGATGGATGGTGCTGGGTCCACACTCAGGCCCTCTTTGTGACCCAGACAGCTTCAAGCAGGTGCTGTCTGTGCTCAAGGCAGGCACACATGCCTTCCTGCACTGCCTTCTTTACAGAAAAAGTAAAATAGACCTTCACAAGTCTCCACACCCTGAGGGAAACAATGTGCAGGGTCTCACCAGCTTGGCAAGCCTGTTCCCACTTCTCAGAGAAACACTGAGAAACATTAGCAGCTTTTGAGAGAGTGAAGGCTACTGTCAAAGCAGGTGCAGAAAGAGTAGGAATACAGTTCAGGGGACCATATCAGAGATCACAAGGGATTAGACTGATCAGAGCTGTAGGCGAGAAGTTGGAAGACAGTGCCGTCTGTATGCACGAGAGAAGAATGAGCACCCACGGAGATCATTTGGGAGGCTCACTGTGTATGAGTGGAATTCTCTCTCCCTTCCTCCATCTTCTTCAGAATTGTTTTGGTTGCAAGTAACAGAACCTACAATTCATACTTGCTCAAGGCTAAAAAGAGGGAAAAGAAGCAGAAAGAAGAAGGAAAAAGAAGAAAGAAGAGAGGAAAACAGATGGGAAAGAGGGAGGAAGGAAGAAGCCTCATTCAACTGAAAAGCCCAGAATTTGGGTCAGATTTGGGACATAAATCTCATCATTATGGCTTAATTTTGTTCCCCTTCATCCTCAGTTCTGATTTCCTCTATGTTGGCTCCTCTCAGGTAGGCTATTCCTTTTGTATGGAAATGAGACTTCAAGAGTTACAGTCTTAGCAATCTCCAGAAGAAAAGGGATAGTTTTCTCAGAAAACAAAAACATAAAAATCCTTGGACATGCCTTGGTTTCAATTGGCCTAGATAGGGTCTCCTATGCAAATCTGGAACTCCATTCACACTAAATGGAGGCAGAAAGGGTTCCCCAAAGAATAAGAGGACACTGATACCAAAAGGAAAGGAGAACTCTAGAAAAGCAAAAATCACAGAACAAACTTTTGGACAGGTCATTGCAGTTTAAGGTTGAGCTGACTTGGAGAGTCTAAAAGAACTTGCCCTGGTTGTCTGTCCAGTTTCCCTTCTCTGTCTCTTGGTAACAGGACCATCTCTATTTGTGAAACATGGTTTATTGAAACGGCCAATCATGGGACTATGACCACTGAACTGATGACTCAAGTTAGCCAATCAGATTTGCCTTCCCTGGAAATGTAATCTTTAGCTCCGAGGTAAAAAAAAAGTGATTGGAGCTGAGTCAGCCAATGTAAAGGGATGGTCATGAATACCTGTTTCTAAGATATCCAAAGTAGTTTGGATGTTTTAGTTCCTGCCCTTTAAGATGTCTAGATGCTCAACTCTTTCTTCAGCTCTGTGGTCTACTCAGTGTATACCCATTATTTTCTTTTATTGCTTACATCAACCAAGGCCAGTTTCTGGTGAGTGCAGACCCAGAATCTGAACACCACAGAGCAATATGCACAGTCACTTGAGTAGTCCACAGTACATGCGATGTCCAGGACTGAAGGTATGTTTTTGTCAAAATCCATGTCTAGCCCTGAATGGGAATAATTCAAGAGTAGTCTATAAGAGGCTCTGGTCCCCTGACTGATCTCAAATTGGACTTGGACAGTTTATTTCTTTGAAGATATTTATTCCCTAGTGTGCTGAAAATGAAAAATAAATAATGAGAAGTAGGGGTAAAATTTTTAATCATTTTCCATTCATACGATTATATACATATTAATTAGACGGCAATTTACTTTCTGAGTGTCTATTCCATGTCAAGCATTGGGAAAGGCACTGGATATGCCATCCTGGGCAAAAATAGACCAAATGCATAACTCATGGAGCTTGACAGAGAGAGTCCAAATTTTTTAAATCATATACCTTTTCTTAGTTTCTCAACACTGCCACAATATAGTACCACAAATTGGATGGCTTAAAGCCTCAGAAATCTATTCTTTCACAGTTCTGAAGTCAAGATATTGGCAGGGCCCAGCTCCTTCTGAAAGTTCTAGGGCAGAATCTTTTCTTGTCTTTCCAGCTTCTGGCATTTCTTGAGTTGTAAATACTTCATTCAATCTCTACTCTCCTCATCTCCTCTGTGTCCCTGTGCCCTCTTTTTTTTTTTTTTTTAATGAGTAGAGCAGATGTATTTAGAGCCCACCCCAAATCCAGGACAATTTCATCTCAAGATCCTAAATTAATTACATCTGCAAAGGTCCTATCCCCAAATAAGATCACATTCTGAGGTTTCTGGTAGATATGAATTTTTTGGAGACACTCTTCAACCCACTGCACATCTTAATACAAAACTAGAAATTAAATGAGACCAGGTAAAGGAAAGAATAGGATCTTATATAAGGTTAAGAAAAAAATTTGAGTTAGACTGTGGATATAGTTTCACTTGCTATGGAACAAATTGCCACAAACTTAGCAATTTAAAACAACATTCACTTAATACCTCAAAATTCTGTAAGTCAAAACTCAGGCACGTATGTTTGGATTCTCTACCCAGGGTCTTAGAAACTAAAATCAAGGTGTTGATTGGACTGAGTTTTAGTCTGGAACTACTGGGAACAATTGGCTAATCGGCTCCATTCAAATGGTTGGAAGAAATCAGTTCCTGTGGTTGATGGACTGAGGTTCATGTTTCTTTGCTGGCTGACAGCTAGGGACTATGCTTTACTCCTAGAGATTACCTACACCTCTAGTCACAGAGTTGTCTCCCTCCTTAAGGCAAGCAACAGAAAATCTTCTTTGTGATGACTCTCTCATGATTCAAAGTTCCTTCTTCCAGAAGAACCAATCCCTTTTAAGGGTTTACTTGATTGGGTCAAGCTCACCAAAGTTAGGCTCCCCATCTTAACTAATTAGACAAGGTTACCAGCTTTGGTACTGGGCCATGTTCCCTTCTGTATAGCCTGTTTGCCTTTCCATTAACCCTCATGCTGCTATTTGTAGGGAGATACAAGGGGAGGGTATGGTGGTGGAGCCCAGGTAGAGCAACCGTATAACTTATTACCCAAACTAAAAAATAGTCTTGAGAGTGATAAAGGACACCTTGTTAATGTTACTAAGCTAATAAGTACAAACCAGGACTGCCCTGAGTAAAGTAGGAATTGTGGTCACCTCAGTTTTTTTGGAACTCAAGGCAATGACTACTTACCAACCAAAAAGGAAAATTTCTTTAAAGTATGTTAACAAAATAAAGTCTCATCTGTGCATATTTACAACATATCAGCACTACACACTCAGGCAAGAAGCTTAAATTCAGTAACTAATCTGGTAGTAATTGTCATTCTGGAAAATCATTCTCACACCCCAATTTCCCCTACTTTGAACGTAAGTTTACTGCTATTTCTCCTAAATTCATTCCATGTGAATTCCATTTAAGTTGATTTATGTATACATTTCTTTCTTTCTCAATGTGTAAATTGCAAAATATTTCCTGTGGCTTTCCACTGTGATAGCACTAGGGAGAAATTTGATAAGACAAATAAAAATTCCTGAATGAACAATGGTGAGAATTGTGCTGAGGGATGCCATGACTTTAAGGTCTGAGGTAGTTTAATCCTAGCATGTAAAGCCTGAAATGAGTCTTCAGTTCCTGTGCACAAAGGCCATTCTCTGTAGGAAGTCAGCCAGCTGTCGCTTAGCTCTGCTCTAGGCAGAAAAGAGAAAATCTCCACTGATTCCACAGGGGAGTATTTCTCACTCTTCTCCATTTATCACCATTCCTCAGAGCCTACCTCAAATCCCACTATTCTTGGGCATTCTTGGTTCATGATGCCAGCTGGTGGCCCTTTCTCTATCAAGTTACACAGTTTATGTCTTTTGTATGTGTCACATGATGGGTATCTTATCACTTAACGCCATGTTCAATAAGTGCCCTATGTTTCACAATGTCCCAGTTTTGTGTGACTTCTCACAGCCAAATCCAGAGTATAACAAATTGGACTAATCAGTTTGAGACCCTCACTTTGGGGGTGCCCTCACTGCTCTTGGGACCAGGTGGCTAATGTTTCACATGACAGGAATGAAGGGTAGGAGCTGCCAACTGGTCAGAAAACAGATCTGAGGCTGGTGTAGATGCAGTCAGTGAATCATAACGACCCTGAGGGCACCAGCCCCTTCCACATACTTTGTTGGGAATGTGCACTTTTTTTCCTTTTTCCTTCAAACCCACACTTGAAGTTCATCTTAACCTTAATATTTCCTAAAAAGCATAGAGAGACCATGTTCATTGTGATCTAACCTATGCCTATAAATCTTTAGGAATATCTCAAAGTATTCCTGCAGACTCCATCTAAACCAAGTGTTGGCAAACTGTTTCTGGAAATGGACAGAGAAAAAATACTTTAGGTTTCCAGACCATATGGTCTCTGTAGCAATTGCTCAACTCTGCCATTGTAGTGAGAAACAAATGACTGTGGCTTTGTTTAGAAAAACTTTATTGACAAAAACAGATGGTGGGCTGGATTTGACCCATGGGCCGTAGTTTGCTGACCCTTGGTCTAAAGTTCAGTATATCCAGTATCCTACCAGTATGTAAGCATGAGAGGGAAAAATTGCCTGATTCATTAAAGCTTTAATTTTGTATTTTTCAGCCTTTTTCCTTTCCTTTCTCACACTAAGTCTTTGGTTTCTTAATAACAATAACTACATATTTCATAGAGTCCCAATAAGTCCAGCCTCAAAAAAATACATATTTTTTCTCTCCATAGTTCATACTTTCCTAGTTCTACAAACCTAACAGTCTCTTATGAAGGAAGAAGTAATACAATACTTTTTAAATCTTTGGAGCCATTTGAAAATGCAAACCTAAGTAGTGAAAATTGCAAGCTTTGAGCATGTGTTACAGCCCATTAGTGAGGGATGTGACCTCCTTACTGCTGACCTGATTTACCGTGCTTATGTGGAGTAATCACATCAGAATTTGTATGAATGAAGGCTTTGTGTTGTTGTTTTTTTAAATAGTAATTGTCCTATGGTGCTGAACTTATAGGACAATCTGCATTTATTTTCCATCAAAGTGGCTAGCATGATTTCTAGATTTCAATAAGTTCTTGTTAATAAATTATAACAGAAAAACATGGTGGATGTCCACTGGACCTCCAGAGTTGGAGAATGTTCTTAGTGTGAGTCTCAGAATCAGTGTAAACAAATTCCTGACTTTCCATCAATGACTCCAATGACTTGGTCTCTCTCTTTGTCAGCTTGAATAGCTAGAGATTCCTTGCTATGCAAGTGAAGAATTCCAGGATAGCTTTCTTGACAACTTTGTCCTCCTTATATGATATCATCCTATTTGCTCTCTACTGCCCTTATTAATCTACATAGCTTGTCCTTTTACCTTTACTTGTACCTCTCAACTCCCTGTTTTCTAGACTTTCCCCTCTCATATTACCCAATTCCTGTGAGATGCCTTTCTCCTAATCCAAAAGGAATGCCCCTCCACACTGAGGTCTTTCTTCAAAATTCTGTCTGTGCTTCAACCTTTTCATCATGATTATATGTATGTAAAAATTCTCTGTATTGATTATTAGTCAAGGGTAGAATGGGATTTAAGGGGTAAGAGCACGAGCCTCTGAGCTACGTGTTGATATAACTACTGAAGAACCACAGAGTCACTACATTTCTCACTAAACTGGCCCTCACTGTGCGGGCTTCTTGGTCCCAGGGTCAAAGGTGAGACATCCAAGTCACCACTGCCTCCAGTGATCCATACATAAGTCTTCCTGCCAGTGAGCAGGTCAAGCACAGAACCTAAAATCGGAACAAGCAGCACCTTCAAACGCAAAGCACAAAGGCCAATGCTTTTTGAACTCCCTGTGGAAAAAAAATGTTACGGAGGTCAAATGGGTTTTCTTTTGAACATTGAAATTTAACGTTTTCTCAAAAGACACAGAAGAAGTTGTAATAGGAAAAGAATTCCATAAATAAAGGTTATTAAAATGCCAGAAAACAGTCAAATGATAGTCATACAAAACAGAGCCCTTGTTTAAATTTTAAAACAAGCCGCCCTCACCTTAATAGGAAAAACATGTGTTTGTTAAGCCCATGGGCTCAATTCTGCTTTCAATGAAAACCCAGAATTCCTTCTTAAGTCAATGGTGTGTATGTGTGTGTGTGTGTGTGTGTGTGTGTGTGTGTGTGTGGTGGGTCTTTTGGGTGATCATGGAGAATATAGGGATGCACAAAAGAGAAAAATAAGGCTTCAGGGCAGAGTTAGAGCCTGGAATGAGGATCAGCCTGTGTTCAGTAAGTACTTATGACACTAGTATGACTAAATACCAGTTGTTGAAGGTCAGTGTCCATTCTGATGGGTCAATGTTTATGCGTTACAGTCATTACATCTTTTTAATATCACACTCAGACAAGAGTCTCCTAAAATTTCTTAGCACTCAAAAGCCTAATTTTCCTATCAGTTGAAATTTGCTAGGGGTCTCAAAAGAGAATTTTATTTAAAAAGTGGTCATACACTGTCTTATAGGAACTATTTCCCTTATTCTCTTTCTGAGCTATACATCTGTTATCTTTCTTTCACATTGCCACTTGTTATTGATCCAGAAGGAAATATGGTTAAGTGCCAATATTGGATGGCATTGGATGGTTAAATACCAATAGCATGAAATTTTACTTGTATGAGATTGAAGAAAGAAGACAGTTTGGGGTAGAGTCGTTTAGTATCATCTCATTTAGGTATTAGTAGTATTGCATTGGTTTATGTGATAAAAATTTACATTTTAAATGTAACTATTCTAAAAATGAGAAACATATGCTGTCATATACTCAGAGTTGATGCCACAAATGTCCTAAGTAGATCAGTCAAAAAAAAGGAGGCTTGATAGTTTAACATCACCTGATACTAGAAAGGCAAAGGATTCTCTAAGGCACACGGACTTAGGTCTAGAACATAGTCAGTCCCTTCTCTCTCTAAATCTCACTCTTTAGCTCTCTGCTGGTTGGGTTCCTGCTCTCATGCTTCTCTGCATGGTGGAGACAGCCGCTGACAGCTCTGAGGTCACATGCTGACAGTCTTTATCCAACAAGCACAAATGGCTCTTGTTTCCCAGCTTCAGTTTTCTTTTTCTTTCTTTTTTTAAAATATTTTATTTATTTATTAGAGAGAGTGAGTGCATAAGAGAGAGAGCAGGGGCAGAGGGTGAGGGAAAAGCAGACTCCTCACTGAGCAGGGAGCCTGACGTGCGACTCGATCCCAGGACCCTGGGATCATGACCTGAGCCAAAGGCAGACGCTTCACTGACTGAACCAACCAGGCACCCTTCCTAGCTTCAGTTTTCAATACCCAGGGTAAGGGTGAGGATTGTTCTGAATCCTCTCATTTCAGGTGTTACATTTGAAGAGCCCTAAGAAGATTGCTTTCTGTCTTAACATGTGACATTTAACTATCGCATCCATTAAGCCTCTGAACTTTTAAAGATCTGGATCCATTGGCAAACGTGAATGGCATCATTAAACAATACAGTCTACTATATTGGCTAAGGACGAAAGGAATGGAAGACCTGTCTGAAGAGGCAGGACATCAGAAGTTAAAGTGGGTGGCCCCTGGGGCCAGACTTCCTAGGTTTGAGCCTTGCTTTGCTGCTCTCTGTGTGTTTGACTCTGGAATGGGAGATTAACCAAGATGGCAGACAATAATCCTAGTTACCCCAAAAATGGACTTGTAAGAATTAAATTTCAAACCAATACCTGACACTTAGTAAGACGTACATCAAAATTTCACAGTGAGTTTATCCTCCTTTTATCGCCCAGTTGTAGTGCTAAACAATTTGGTTTGAAGGAGCTAGCCAAAGGCAATAATACTCCTTCCCAGGATTAAAGTTAGCAATCTTTAGCAGTCATACAATGTCCATTGTGCTGTGACCCCATATCATCTCCCACTACTCACCTCATATGACCATACCAGATTATTGGCCCTTCTCTGAACCAGACCTATGTTGACTCCAAACCCCTGGGATTTTGTATCTAAATTTCCTCAGCCTACATTGTTCTCCTTTGCCCATTTTCTCCAAGCACATCTCTATGTATCGTTGAAGTCTTAGCTCCTGTGACTTTTTCTGACTTCCCAAAGAACATGTGGATTGCTTCCCTGCTTTATCTGCCTCGATTATAACAATTGTCATCTAGTATCGTAATTGTTAAAAAATTCATTTTATTTTACTAGAATGTAAAAGAATGTAAAAATTAAGTGTCTCATTTGATCTTCAGTTTATTTCTAGAGCCAATAATGACCAGAATATAGTAGAGTTCAATAAATACTGTTGAATAAAGAGGGAGATGCATTTCCTTTTATCTCAAACTTTGCTGCATTGAAGCATGAAAAGGGATGGCATTTTTCCCAGATAGGAAAAATATCACAAGATTGTTGGATCCAAATTCATTTGAACACAAAGGTGTCACTGGGCAACAGATGTCATCATGTAATTATCCTCTCCAAGTCATAGCCCTTTCTAGCAGTTCGCTTCTAAGGGTTTAGTACATAATTTCACCCGTCCTAAAGGTAATATATTCTCATCTGAGATGAATTTCCCGCTTTGTTTTAACAAGTGTGATCAGCTCCCTGGAAACATTTACAAATCCCAATCAGAAAGAAAGCTTGTTATAGCACACAGACAAACTGCCACATGCACGATATCACATGCAGAACAAAAGAAATAGCATAGGGCTGATTAGCTCAAGCATCTCTGCATTAATATTTCCAACAGATGTCAAGAACCTTTCTTTTTTTCATAATATGATTTAGACGGATGTGTTATATTATCCCTTAGAGTAAAAAGATGTTTAAAACTTTGAAAAGATGTATACATACGTATGTGTCCTTAGGAACATATAGAAATATGTGTGTGCCTATCTTGGATACAACAATTTTTACTAAAGGATAAACCATCTGATACTTTGACACACCCACAATTGTTTCCTGGGTTTGTTGTGTGTTGAATGTTTTCTAGGTCTAAGTTATGATATCCGTTCTTAACCATTTTATCCAATTTAAACCATTTGAGAACTCTGAAAAGCTGTCATTTTTAGCCCCTTTTAACATAACAGGAAACTAAAGCTTGGATAATTTAAATAACAAGGCTAAGGTCATACATCAAATAAGAGGTGGACTGCAGATTTGAATCTGGTCTTATCTGACTTTAAATCCCTTTTCTCTACATTTTCAAATTCTTTTCACATACATCCCATTGGACTATTTCAATACAATGTAAGGCAGAAAAAAAAAGACAAAGTATTTTCCCATCTAAGGACATGTGTTTACACACACACACACACACACACACACACACACAGAATATTCAGGTTTGATGAGTTTAAATGCTTAAGATTTGGTTTAAACCCAGAACTTTTGACTCCAAACACATTTTGGTTTTACTAACTACTTAAAAAATACTTTTATACCAAAACATATACTTAATGAAACTAATATCGATAGCACTGGATATTTTTATTCCTTTGGGCTGTCTATGAACCAATCATCCTATGTCCAAGATATATGCCTAGCTTATAGAAAAGACTTCTTCCCAATGTAGACTTGGAGAATGTCAGCTTCCCTTGAAGGCAGGGCACAGATGCAAGACCTAGGTTTCACCAATTATAAGCACCTTTCCTGAATTTTGAAATTTGAGGTAGAAAGACAAAAAATGGTCCACATAGAATCCACTGTGGTCGGTTTTGGTTGATGGAGTAGAAATGCAGAAAAATTATCACATGCATCAATTTTCAGGGGCAGAAGCGCCCAGCAATGATGTTGATAGCACTGGCTACTCTGATCGTGTCTCATAGTGATAGTTTATGTATCGTTTTAGAGCATTATTTGAGGTATTGTTCCTGACTGCATTGTCCAAACCAGTTCTCTGATCCTCTTGGAAACTTAATAAGCTGCTGTTGATTTCATAATAAATTTTTTTTACTACTTAAATTGGCTTATTTTTGTTGCTTTCCATTAATTACACTATTCAATGCCCCCCACTATTGGTCTAAGCAATAGATTTTTTATTCTGGGGGTCATGTTTGAATATTTAAACAGGTGTAATTTCTGAAGATACATATACCACATATAATTCAGAGCATTCTTTTTTTTTAGCAAAGAAAATTCTTGTGTCACAAGGAACTCTAAAAGCAAGGAGGAGAAAGGAATAAATGTACCATGAAAACAACCAAGTCTTGTTTAATCTTACAGATCTTCTACAGATATTTAATATAATCATCCTTCATTCCTTTCATAACATTTTCCTGAAAACTATCCTATTTCCTTGGGGAAAATTCTAGGCATGAAATGACTGGAATGACTACAGAATTTTTTTTGACATCTTGAAAAAATAACTGAAACCAAGAGTATTTTGAATTTAGCAGTAACATTCAGTCATCCTTTGGGATATCTGTTTCCTTAATCTTCTATCTTCAAAAATGTGACCTTTGATGGTCTTCTTTTTACATATGGGTGTGTGTTCCTTTGGTATTAATGTTTAATCATCTTTAGGGATGCACTCCAGTTGGAAATCTGGAATTTTCCCTCCTGATATTTTAGGAGTTTTTATTAGAAGCTGTATTTCCCAGATTGTCTCGGCTGAGGAAAGCATCATTACAATAATTTGGCGGTAAATTTAAATATTTCATAAGGGAAATTAATCTTTATTTTGTTCTTGAATAGCAATGTAGATACTTTTTTTTTCTTTAATGAATGAATTAAGAGGCATCTGGAAATTTCATTCACTATAGATGATCTTTATTATCTTCAATATTTTAGCCCCAAATCTTAGAAGATTAGAGTTTCACTTGTCTGATTTGTTGTTTTATTTTGTTTAGGAAAAGCAAAGAAAATAATGAGAAAAGATAAAGAAAAAATAAAAGAAAAGGAAGAAATGTAATCTGCCAGTCAGAGTAGAGAAGCCTTTCTTTTAGAGGATGCCACCAGCGGTCCTGGACAAGTTTCTGCTCATCTTTTGGCTGAACTCTAATAACCACAAGACCTATCTTGTTCCACCACCCTCTATATTTATATCGTACCTACCTCTTCCTGTTTCTTACAGGATCACTAACTTTGTCCTACCAGCCTCCTGGTTTTCTTCTTTGCTATGGCTTAAAAATCAAATAAATTTCCTGGTGCAGTGGTACTCAGCTAAGAGACCCACATGAATCCAAAAGTTTCTCATCCATCCACTGTGAGCCAGGAAATGTTCCAGCGCTCCTATATTTGATGGCAAACAAAATGGATGGGGTCTTCACTTTTAACAAATTTAGAATACAATGGAGATGAAAAAAATTTTTAAAAGAATTTATTTATTTACTTATTTAGAGAGATAGCATGCCCAAGTGACAGGAGGGGCAGTGGGAGAGAGAGACTCTCCAACAGATTCTCTCTGAACATAGAGTCAGATGCAGGGCTCCATTTCATAATCCTGAGATCATGATATGTGCCAAAATCAAGAGTCAAATGCTTAACGGAGCCTCCCTTAGTAAAATAATACATGAACAATTACATAAATATGGATACCTTTTATAAAGGAAAAGAGCAAGATGCAGAAGAAAAGTTAGAAAATGTAGAGGAAGGAAGGAAAAGGGTAGAGGAAGAAAGGAAAAAAAGAGAGAAAGTTTAATTTTTGTTGGAAGATTAGTGAAAGCCTATCTGAAGAGACCAAGTTTAAGCCAAAATCCAAAACATGAGAAAGCAAGCCAAGTTATGAATTAGCAGAGGTAAAAGTTTGTACAGGGACAAGAGCTTGATGCTTGGGAATTAAAATAAAGCCAGTAGCTAGAGAAGCAAAACAGAGGGCAGTCTACATCGACGTTCTAGTGTAAAGCACGGAACGCACAACTTAGGGCCTGGTAGACCAACGTTAGAAATATAATAATAAGCTACAGTGGACTTGAACCAAGAAAGTGATATTATCTAATTAATATTTAAAGACTATTCATAATGTAGAGAATGTATAGAGCTGATTTAACTGTGAACTTCAAATATGGTAATTATTATGCAAAATTCTACCCACTGAGTGGATTTCTGTTCCCCAGTTGTCCCTCAGGGTCACCCATGCGGCAGGTCATAATGCCAGTGCCAGCATATCATGCATAGGCATCTTAAACAAGGTTCCTTTTCTCTCCACTGTCATTTGTTCATAGCAAACTGTTCTTAGGGCCATAAGAGTATTTTGAGAGAGAAGTGGCAATATTTTAGCAGGAGGCATTGTGGGTATAGTAGCCACTTTGTGCTATCAAGATATACTTGGAACTTGACCTGTAAATTCAACTTCCATTTGATGAAGCAGTGCCCAAGGAAACACTTGACTTCATGGCTCAGCCAATTAGATGAAGCTGAATTGATGGTGGAGATATTGTAAATGCATAGCACAGTAACCCTATGTTTAGTCTCTATGAGGTTGCAATAACCAATTTGGGTCTTTTCCCCGAAATAAAAAATTGCTTGCTCAGAAAATATGCTTTTGCTCCAAAACTCTATGAAATTTGCCGTCAACTCATAAAGCAAAGACGTCTTCCACAGATACTGCATCAGATAGATAAGATGACTGCTATGATAAATTATCCCTGATTCTTACTATTTTAACACCATAAAGATTTTTGTTTGTTTGTTTCCATTGTAATATTGATCACTGGACACAGTGAAGGAAACACCTTCTGTTCTAAGTTCTTCCCATCTTGTGATTCCCACAAGTCCTCAGGCACCTCCCCATTCAGACAGGCATTAAGGAAAGAGGCTTGGGGACAGTTTTGTGGGGTAGGCCCATAAGTTATATATATATCATTCCTATCAATTCTATGGGTAGAACTCAACCATAGGAGTTAGGTGTGGATCTAACCCTAAGAAGACTGGATAATGTAGTCCTGATGTGTGGCTAGGAAGAAGAGACAATGAATATGGATAAGCACTATCAGCTATTCAGCAAATATTTGTGCCTATTAGATCCAATGGGTTTTAAGGGATTGATGACAACACCCTGACTGGGTTCTGACTACATTGTTCTTTATATACAATTTTGAGCTTTGCCAAGTCAAAAAACATTATTTTATCAAAGTTCTATTTATAATAATGAGCAAAGGCTACAACTACTGATCAGACCACATAGAGAATAAGATCTTTCCTTGGGCCCAGTTGGAACAAAAACAATTATACATCAGAGTTCATTTCAGGTCTTTAGACAACTGAATGCTATTATTTCTCACATCAACAGCATTGTTGGCTTCTATTCAAAACTCAAGACTTTTTGTACTCCATCTCTGGCACACTCTCAGGCAAACCTCATTTCATCATCACTTTGAGTCTCTCCTTGCCATTATTTTAAGGATGCTCTCTGGAATGCATGTTCAATTGTAAACTCTATATATCTATCATCATCCTCAATTTGCTCATGAAAAGTTCCCTCTACCTAAAACCATTGTTAAGTTCACATTTCCCTCCATTTTTCCTTAAGAT
Source organism: Spilogale gracilis (assembly GCA_004023965.1). Lineage (NCBI taxonomy): Eukaryota > Metazoa > Chordata > Mammalia > Carnivora > Mephitidae > Spilogale > Spilogale gracilis. Next base: position 38,660 of record PITA01017873.1, read on the forward strand.
AAGGAAAGATAAGGATTGTTTCACCTTAACACTTTTTTAATTTGCTTTTAGTCCACTCAAGTAGAGGCTGCAGACTCTCCAACTCCATGTTCCTGCAAGACTAAAAGGAGAGAGCAGGTGTGTGTGGAAATTATTCAATAATTTTTTGTTGCCCATTGCTACTTGTACAGCGTTATGAATCTGACTCCCTTGAGTAATTATATCTCTTTGAGACTCTTCATCCCTGCCGTATACTTATATTCAACCTCCTTTTCCACATTCACTAATGACTTTTTAGTAATAGATACGTGGTCTTTGATGAGGATAGATCCTTAATCTTGACATTACCTTGATATCCATGTCCTTTTGATGGTCCTACAATCTTAGACAAAGTGCTTCTTGACCTTCTCTATTCAGTGATTTTTATCTTCAACAATCAGTTTCTATAAACCTTGGTGATATTTTTGTAAACTTCCATATAGTGTCAGTTAAATTTCAGTGTTACACTCTTCCACAACAAACTCATCATTCCAACTCTCTTTACTTCTTGCCATCATAGAGATGGTCTGTCTGTGGCACCCACTAATGTTTCCTCATTACCTGCATTTTCCAGGTTTACTTTCTTCCTTTTTCAGCCCATTGGTTTAGGACTGTCACATAAACACTTCCTTGTCCTTTCCTTAAACCCTTGTTTTCTTGCTGTCTTGTTTTTCTTCCTCACCTGCCCTGGAATAGTTCAGACCTGGGTAAATCTAATTGCCTAACTTGTCTTTTCTGTCTCCCAGACTATAGAACATGACTAAAGAATTTCATTCAGTGATCTTGATGATGAGCCAGTATTAATAATTTCCAAGCTCATATATTAATAACCTAGGAGCTCTTCCAGTTATCCACACTCATCTTTTCCATGCTCCTCAGCAAGTGTTCTAAATTCCACTTCTTTCCTCAAAACTTCTAACCCATTACCTGCTGGCTCACTCATGGAAATTTTGGACCCAGCTAGCCAGGAAAGATTAAGATCTACTGTTCATGTAAAAACATTTAAGTCCTCTCTGAGAACATGGAAGCTATCAAACCACAGAAAAAAATTTAGAATTAGAGTCTAATTCTCCTCAAAAGAGAATATGGCTGATATTGAATGCTCTAGAAAGATCAGAAATGTGACCCAAGGAGAATGTCCACTTGAGAATAAAGGATGTCAAGTAAGAAGAATCTAATGGTTGAGGCGACTTCTTCTTATCCAGATGAAGGTGAGTCACACGTGCCAGAAAACACTCTCAAACTTATATCTAAACCCTAAACTATGACCTTAAATTCTAGACACAAATTTTCCTGAGCATTCCCATTCCTCTTCTCCTGTGTTTTCTATCTTAGCTAGTGATCCCACCATCCATTACCAATAGCCCAAATGAGAAACAAAGGAACCTTTGATAGAGTGGTCACAAAATCAAAAATATTCCATCTTTCACATCTCTTCTCTTCTTCCTCTTCCCAAGCTCTCATAACAAACTATCTGGATAGGCAAAAAGGCTTCTCTTCACTTCTAACTCCAAAACTCTACTGTCAGAGTGATATTTCCAAATTTCAAATATGGTAATGCAACAGTTATACATTTTTTCAATGGTCCCCATAAGTATTATGATCAAGTTCTAATTGTCTAGGTAAGTTTACAGAGTTCTAGATGATCTAGACCTGCCTTTTCTCTTCCTGTTCCCTAATATGAATCACTCATTCTAGGTATCCTAAATATTCTAGTTCATTAAATGAACATAACAGTTATCTCCAGTTTATTGTATAAGTCCTTCAACAGGACACTTTTTCCACACCACCACTGGCATGCTAAGTCTCACTCTTCTCTGAATCTCAGATCAAGAATCACCTCTTCTAAGAAGACTGGTTTAAAGATTCTCCTCTTTCCTCTGATGGCACCCACCTATTATCACACTTCTCCATTGAGTATTATAGACAATTTAAATATCTGTTTGCAAGCATGATTAATGCTTGAGAGGGTTCACTTGTTTTATTCACTTTTATGTCACAATACTTGGGAAAAAAGGTCTGGCACATACTGGGCACTAAATAAATGCTTGAATGAGATTTTTGTTTGAATTGCCATCACAATGGCTTCTGGTGAAATTGCTGGTGATAGGCTTTCCAAAATTTCTATAGTCACCAAGTACATAACAATAAGAGGTTTTTATAAATAGAAATAGGTCAAATCAATTATTTTAGCCAAAAGAAGTGGTCAAAAATATTTATTACAGTTTAGTTGTTCTTACAAAATACAGATTCAATAATGATCTAGCAACTCCCATGGATCTACAAGTTTTTAAAGTCATTTCATCTTTACTTGAATGTGGGGTTTTCACTAATTTCTACCACCAACACCAACAGAAGCAACGAAAACATGCACATTTTAAGTGCAGGAAAAAGAGGTTGTAATTATCTTGAGTTTTATAATAATTTTGTTTTACAAAAGTTTCTTTGCAGACTATAAATACTGAGCCTTAATTTATCCTATTGAATCTTTAAAATCACTTGGTGGAAGATGTGTCATTATTCCTATTTCATAAATCCAGAAATCATGACCAGAGAAATTAGATTTGCCCAAAGTGACATAACTAAGTATATAGTTCACCTCATATTACTGTTGGATTTTTGTTGATCATGATTCTATATATCATTTTATATTACTCATTACATTTTTTCTCCAGTACACAGCTACTTCAACAGAAATAGTCCAACTGGACTCCTAATTATTAAAACCAATAAAATTCAGTGGTTAATATCAGAGACTCTGCAGAGAACTGAGGCTGACAAGGAGGTCCTGGCTACATGACTTGGATCTTCACCACTCTCTGCCTCCATTTCCATATCTACAAAACAGAGATGGTCCATAGTACCTTCCTCATAGGGCTGTTCTGATTACTAGATAAGGTAATAAATACAAAACACTTCAAATGATGGCGGTACAAAGTAAGTATTACTATGTAATAATAAAAATGAATGCTTCCATGGAAATGATGGCGGGTGAGATTAAGTTGACAAAAAAATTGTATTTACAGGGCAATTCAGTTTTTCCACCTAAATAACAGAGTTACAATACATGTAACATATAAAATAGGTGTTAATCAATTGTTAATGTTATCAGTAAGGCTGCTAAGCAACTTGAGGCTATTAGTAGTTAAGTTGTGGGGAAGTCTAAAGCAATTTGCAGATTTTTTTTTGATTTTTTTTTTATTGTTACTAAATTTTTTTTTCCAGTGTTTCAAGATTCATTCCCCATTCCCCACACCCAGTGCTCCACACTTTAGGTGTCCCCAGTACCCACCACCAGGCTCTCCCATCCCTCCACCCCCCTCCCTCCAAGTCCCTCAGTTTGTTTCTGTGTTCAAAGTCTCTGTTGTTTCGTTTCCCTCCCTAGATTACCCTAGTTCCCATTTGCTT